>JANHAO010005988.1:0-21992 GCA_026873985.1 Saraca asoca | reverse complement strand
CAAATTAACTAAAAAATCTAAAATTATAATTATCTAAAAATATATTTTTGTCTAAAAAATAGAATTTATATAAAGTATCATATAATTATGTCCTTTTATATCATTTTCATTTATCAACTACCTTAACAGTTAATTTTACCAAACACTTCTAATTCAATAAATTAATTTAACAGCTATTAGCTAACAACTTTCAACTAAAAATTAGCTTTCAGCTAGCTTATCAGTTATTTTTATCAAACATAGCTATAGTGAAAAGTTGTTAATAAAATAAATATTATCCATCCATTATATTTTAATAATTGATGGGAGACTCTTGATGCATGTACAAGAGACTCTTGATGCATGAAACTCTTGTATCTAGATGCATGAATTTCTAAATACATGAATTTTTAAAATACAATGGATATACATGATCAATGAATTTGAGCTCTTTTAAAAACCTAAAAGACTCATGAACTTAGACAATAAAAAGGTTTTAATAATAAATGATCATAAACTTAGACAAATGATATTTGATAGATGCATCAGATTAAAGGAGGAGTTACACATATATATTGGCCCTCTTTCTGTCTACAATAAACACATAAAAAAAGTCCATCAAAATTGAGCGTGTGTTAGAAAGAAATAAATAAAGAGAGAGAAATCCATATATGCAAGCATTATCTATAATGCAATAAATTCATCATCCTCAAATCAAAGTATGTAAAAATTATAAATTTCAAAAATCCTTTTAAAAGTTTGAAGGGAATAAGGAATAATTTTAGAAATAAGGGCTCAGTGTCCTACTCCAGGGCTTGGTCTTGAGTTTATTCTAACTCACTAGCTCCGAGATTTTGAGAGTTGATGGATGCATGACCCTGCCCCCCAGAGCGTGGACCTCTAGTTTTGATTGCATTAATACGTGGTCCCTCAGACAAAACCCCTATTCCTTGCTTAAAGAACCACCCAACTTTGCATCACAATCTTTGCTACCTAATTCAGATCGACAAAAATTCATAATCATAGTTGTGCACCTTACAAATAAATATACAGATCAACTTTTCTCCAATTACAAATATATGAAAAAATCAACAATGAACAAAGTAAATCAAATCCCTAAATTCAAAATTGATTTACTTCTGATATTGAATGCAAAAAACCTTAAGAGAGAAGAAATTGAACAAAAAATTCTAAACAAAATGAAAGCATAGTGTATTGAATGAAAAGGAATAAAGATTTCTGGAATCTAAAAATGAATTTCCGCGAGGAAAAACCTTAAAACTAACAGAGATAGAGCATTTTACCTTGTGAACCCTAAGCAAATATGTTTGAATGAAAAGTTTCATTTGGCAATCACGAAGAAGATAATGCATAATATTAAAGGGAAAACTAAATTCGAACCCATGGTATTGTGAAGCTTTGTCTGAGAGTGAGAACAAGAAGATTGTTTTCGTACGTTTTCTCTACGGTCAACAAGTAAAAAGCCAAATTAAAAATTAAATTTAAAATAAATATAAAAGAAGAGATAGCTTTATAGGGGAAAAAAAAACGTTTTTTTATAGCCAAATCAACTCTACCTAAACTGAAACTTTTTCGTGGCTTGGCTATTAAAAAATAATTTATATATGACATAAATATATATATGTACAGTTGTAATGTAAGTGTCATAATTTATGTTTTAAATTTATATTTATTCTTGCCCTTCAATAAAAAGGTGTGTTGGTAAAAATGTGTTTTCTTATAGTCGCAGTACTTGGTCAGAAAATCCAAATAATATCTGTGATTTGTTGCCTAAATGTCATTTAGATTGGATGTCCAATGGCAATTTGCCTCAGTGGCATTTAAGAGAAACACTAAATATGCATGCATACATCTAGATTTGGATAAGTAACTGGTTTCCATGGCACTACAGTTGTAATTGTTTTTCCTTATTCCTCATTTTTTTCATCATCGAGCAGCTTAGTTTATAAAAAAAAAATGGCTTGTGCTGTTGTGTTTCTGAGTGTCTTCGCAAACCAATTCAGGGACATCAAGTTTACGGTTATTTATGGTGGAGTAATTTTAATCCATGTTTAGCATGATTACTGCCTTGGGGGTTGTCTAGGAGAGAAAAATAAAATTAAGATCCAAAGACATGGCAAATTTCACGAAAACAACTTATATTATATATGTCAAAGTTTCTAACTCAAAGCTTAATCTGATGATGGCAAACAAATATAAAACAAATGTAGCATCAGACAGCAAGTAATGGGATTTAGACTGCCAAACAGCAAGTACGTGTAAGAGAACTTATTATATGTCAAAACAAAAGGCTTATTCAAATCATTTTTCCCTTATGGGAAACTCAAATCAGGAATTTATTCACTGCTACAAAGTGTAGAAATAACATTATTAAATAAACATCAGATATTAAATAAACATCAGATAAAGATAGATCAATATATATATATATATATAGGTGTGGTGGTGTTTTTGTAAATATGAAAAACATTATAACGTCAACTCCTATTAAACACTTAAGAAACCAATATATTTTTATAATTATTTAATTTATACTATTTAGGTTTAAAACATCTTTAAAATTTATGACTCCTCAATTATAAAAAAGTTTTATTAATTTATTAATTAAATTCTTATTTGATTATACTTTAAAGAACTTCTTATAATATATAATTAAATAATTTTTTATTAATTTATCAATTGATCTAATGCAAATTGTTTACATATAACTAATTTACTGATATGACAATGTTATAATTAATTTTCCATTTTCCAAGATTACAGAATTGTAAAATTCTCTAATGATCATTAATTTTAACCATTTTACCAAGATAAAAGGAATAGTCCAAATAATTCAAAATAAATTCAATGAGTTTATATTCTGTTACATGAAGAAACATGGATTAGACGTTGGTTTTTTTAATAATCGACATAAATGGACAAAATTCAAAAAAAAAAAGAGGATATATGAAGAGTTGTAGATATATGATTGAGGTATAGAACTTTATTCTTCTTAAGTTGTATTCATTTCTTCTTTACCAAGTTATGTTGATTTTTTTTTTTCAATATCTCTACTTTATACTTTGCTAATAGTTTGTATTTTAAGGGTTTAGCTTTTTTTCCCCTTTTCATTTCTTAGTTTGATTATCAAAAATGTTTTCAGTTAGCGTTTATTTGTTTTTACTGTGTTTCTTGGCATAAATCGTTTGATCATGCATGCCCTATTTTGTATTGCTTGGCAGAGTTGTTATGAAAATATCTAAGATTTTCCTTATAATCTACATAGTAAAATCGAAACTTTAAACACGACCATTTCTCATTTAAAATCATTAAAGGTAGTCTGTAAAAATCATAAAATCCATTTTTCATTCAGAATAAAACTGATATAATAGTTTTGTAAGGTTAACTTCTTTTTCTTTTTTTCCTTTTAGACAATCATATTGATCCTTCTCAACATCCTAAGAAGAGTACAAGGGATAACACCCTTATGAAGGAAATGACCCTTATGCATAGTAAAGGAAAGAAGATGAAGGTTGACTTCAATTCTAAGGTTAGGCTACTAGGGATGCATCATCAAAATATAAGAGTTATATTGGAATGTTGGCATGCACAAGAGTGCCAATCAATATTAAGCAGTGGAAACAAGTATCAAAAGACATCAAGGACAACATTTGGCTAGATGTTTTGGTATATATTATTTATCTTCAATTTTTATTTTATGTAACTAATTTTCTTAGAATAATTACATGTGTGTGTTATTTTGTAGAGCACATATGATATTGATGCGGGGAATAAAAAAGAAATCTTAAAGCTTGCCAATGAGCAATGGAAGTACCTTAAAAATCAGTTGATAAGGGATCAAATCACTATCAAAAGGAAAGGAATCCCCTTAAGAAATATAACTTCCTCTATTAACAAGTGTGGAATGATTTTGTGAAGTAGCACTAATCCGAGGCTTTTCAAGTAAATTTGGCCATCTTACCTTATATTTTTTTCAACTATATATATTATGAGTAGTTAATTAACCATCTTATCATTTTTTTTTCTAGCCAACAGGGTACAAGTGTAGCCAACAAGGAGAGACAAGTATAAAACAAATATAAACATAGGTTGTTTTGTGGTGAATATGTAACGCTTGAGCAAACTTTGGTCAAGGAAAAGCTTGCATAACAACAAGCTTCTAATCAGTCTAATTCACAAGTCATTTTCATATGTTGGCATGAATTACGGAAAAAAGCCAAGATCAACACAAAAGGTGAATATATGACCAAAGAAAGCCAGATAATTGCTAAGAAAATTGTAAGTAATTTGCAAGTTTTAATTACTTAAGTAATTGTAAGTGTTAAGCTGTAATAAATATTCTTAATTATATATGCCATAATATTCTCTCATGTATCAATCGACCTAAGGAGATTTTACTCTATCTTAGAGGATGGACATATTAACAGCTGCATTAGGAACTCAAAAGCATCTCAACAGTGTTAGGAGAGTTGGGGAAGAGTGGGTCTCAAGGCCTATTTTGAGGAATCATCATGTCTTCTAGGATCATCAATTTCTATGGAAGATCTTACTACAGAGATGTTGACGGTGGAATTTGGTTCTAGTCCGAACTCCAGCCAATCGGAAGTTCTTTTGAGATTTAAGCCATTTTCTAGGCGAACAGGCCAAAGAAGTAGTGAATGGAGGAGGAAGAATGGAGTGTTTTAACATGGTTTGGCAAAAATCAGGCAACACTAGTCCTTACATCCACGACTAAGAGTTTTATTATTATGAAAATAATTATACAGAGTTTTAGTATGGCTTCTTGGCCTCTTCTTGCATGATGGCTTCCTTTCCTATTTATAGAAGGGGAGAAGGATACATATGGAATATAATAAATTGTACATCTATTACATCAAGTATTAAATGTACAAGACTGCCTAAATTACTATAAAATGGCTTTTGCAGGTTACTTTTTGTGCATGGGGCTCGGTGGGCCATATTTTGTAGACTGGCACTGGAAAATATTTAAGGGTGCTTGTCTCTAATCTTGAGTGTGGTGAGCTACAAGCTGGGCGAAGTGTTGTATGCAGTTTGTTTAGGGTCGTTGCAGTTCTAGGCCAGGGTAAGTCGTGTGCGCACTTGGCGATGCGAGCTCGCTCTGAGTGAACTGTTGGCTACATGATTCGGGCATTGTTCTATTATGGGGCTCGCATTTTGCATCCTAGTAGTTTGACCTTTTAGCTCAACACCTCGAGCTCGTTTCTTCGTAGCCTATTTGTTCGAGCTCGTCCCATAGTGACTTGACTGTCTCACTCAATAACCTTGGGCTATAGCGAGCTGGGCCATTGTTGGCTTGGATTTGTTTGCTGGGCTTTTGCCAGCCTATTTTTGAAGTACCAGAATTTACCTATAACATCAGCCCCCTGGCTCGCAGTTCACTTTGCAGACTATAAGCTAAGAACCTTGCTAGCAAAAGCTTGTATATGCCTTTTGCAATGTTATCATCTTAGGTTTCTACATCATTGCTTCTTTTGCATATTGAGTTTGATGGTTTCAAACCATATAAGTCATGTCTGGGTGAGCTCAAGGTAGGTCACTTACAGTTTGTCATATTCAAATTCAACTAGCACTCTCATTGCCTAGGCTGGTTTGCATGTATGACTCAACCAATAATTTTGTCGCTCAATTCTAAGGCAATCTTATTGCTTAGTGAAACATCAATCTTATTGTGTAGTTCCATGGCAGGCTTATTGTTTAGTGAGATAGCAAGCTTGTTGCTCTTCACTCATCTGGGACAGCTTAAGTGTTGCTCTATGGGACGGCTTGCCTCGTGTCGCTTAGTGGGAGAGCAAGCTCATTGCTTAGTCTTAAGATAACTCTGTCGCGTAGTGCAAAGGCAAGCTTGTTGCACAGTTTCATAACAATCTCGTTGTGCAGTAGAACAAGAATCCTTGTCAGGCAGGTCATGTTCACTTTGCGTCCTCGTGACTCAGCAAGCTCGGCTGATAGGGTCTCAGACTTAGTAAATTGTCTTTATTGCTGAGGCTTGTCCTTGGTCAGGATCTCATTGGGGGTGCTGGGATTGTTGTTATCCTGCAAGGTGCACCACATAGTCTCTCAAGTGACCTCTTCTGATGAAGTCCTTTATGGCATCCCTGAGTGCCTAACATTCTGAGGTGGTATGGCTAGTCTCATTGTGATAAGCACAGAACCTATTTGGGTCCCTATTCTTGCCGAAACCTATAAAGGGTTTGGGTCTCCCAAAATCTTCCTTATTTCATTCCATCATATATATCATATCCTGAGTGTTAGATAGGATGCTATAGTTTTCATGATGGCCTTAGCGTAGTGGCCGCTCATGCTTGGCTCTCTTAGTGAGTTGGGGACTAGGGTCTTGATTATGACTCTCATTGCTCCTTTTCCCACTCAAGGTGGAGCCGTTGGCATCTGCCTTTTGCTTGGACTCCTTCATACTGAAGGTTTCCTCCTACCTTATCTGTTTGGTAGCATGATCATAAAATTCAGCAAGATCTCTTACTAGGGACTTGTACAGGCTTTTATACAGCTTTCCCTCTTTACAGAGTCCTACTGAGATTGATGTCAAGATGTTCTCCTCTAAAGGATTTTCTACAAAACTGGCTTTGTGCCTAAATCTAGTTATGCAATCCTTCAATGACTCATGTCTATGCTGAAAGATCATGGCGAGGTGGCAAGAAGGCATGAACTGCCTCTTCAGTGCTCGATACTAATCAAGGAATTTTTTCTGACACCCTTCATAGCTGCTAATGCTGTGAGCTGGGAGGTTTCTGAACCATGCTCATGGTAAGCCCCTCAGTGTGGCTGGGAAGACACAACACTTGATTAGGGGATTAGATGTTTAGAGGTCTATCTGGACATTGAATGCATCTAGGTGGTTGCATGGATCACTTTCCTCGTCAGATAGCAAAATTACGGGGACCTTGAGCTTGTGAGGGAGAGGTAGTGCTTCAATCTCTTTTGAGAAAGGCGAGCTCTCCTCATAGCGAGCTTGATCATTCTGAGCTCGAGGGCATTCCTCAAGCTACTTTATCCTTTGAAAGAGTTCCTCCATTATAGGGCCATGTACTTCAGACTATTAGCCAGGAGATCGCTGGTTTGCCTTCTCCTTCTTGTAGGAGCAACAACCTGAAGTGTTCCTTTGGTCAGTTTTATACAAGCTTTCAGTGCGATGCGAGCTTCTACATCACTGACTGTCATGATTCTCGTGTGATTGGTGAGCTCATGATTTCATTCACTGATTGGAGGAGTAAGCCGAATCAGAGTGCTTATGTGCCTGTCTAGAGGTTCTTTCATCTCGGACCTTTTCACACAGTTGCTAGAACTGTGTGGTGATCTCCTGGGTCTGCATTTAGGCCAGAGTTTTCATTGTCTCGGCCAACTCTTTCACCATATGTGTGAAAGTTTGCTAGAGTTGGTGAGTTATTTATGCCCCATCAGTCTCGAGAGCAGTAGCAAGCTGGTGATGAGTCTTAGAGGGCAGACTTGGAGGCGCTTCCTGCAGTAGAGGGATCTATTGGTGATAGTTCAATTGTCATGACTGATCAAATTAAAATTTTATAATACCATATTACACTACTCTACTTGTAGCATAGAGCAACACCGGATCAAATTCAAAGATCATTTATGGATATTATCAACCAGATTAGGATATGTAAATGGGGGGTTTGGCAAAAATTAAACTAAACTACACTAACAAAATAGAAATGAAAAACAATAACAAACAACCAGCGAAGGGAACCAACTAGCTTGAAGTTAATGCATCCTTGATCACTTAAGGTTCATTCAATTGTTGAAAATCATAACAAGAAGCCTTTGAATGATTAATAAATCTATCCTAAGCAGTTAAGATTCAGCCAAGTAAACAACACATCAAAAGCTAAATGTATTGGCTAGTTTTCCTATCCTCTTCTATAGTTGATCATTAAGTAATAATCATATAGTCAACCAAACTAATTAAAGCCAATCAATTCAGAAAACTCAGTAAAAATAGAGAGGAAATAGGAAAGAAATGGCCAGCAATTGAATGTAGAATGAAAGAATAAAATCTCAACATTAATCTTCAAGTGTTGCAGCCCCTTAGACTGGTTACAGCTTCAGCCTTCCATGAAGGCAAAAAACACAAAGAAAAAGAAAGAAAAATGAGCTAACCTAAGCTACCAGGAACTAAGCTAAAACTACTCAAAACTAAGCTTACAAACTTAAGCAAAAAGACTTCAAATAAAAGGAGTTGCTGCTTGGGAAAAGGAGAGGCCATTCTGCTGTTTGGTGAGTAGGCATGATGGCTAGCTGGTAGCTTTCTGCCACTCTTCTGCATATGGAGCTTAATGTAGACTACTTTTCCTCTTTTTCTTCTATCTTTTTTGTCTCCAGCTGGCTGAGTATTTGCTAGATCAAAGGACGGTGCAATGGGCTAAAGATCCATGTCAATTGGGGCCTTGAAAGTCCAATTCTATAGAGCCCATTTTTGCAGCATCTCTACCCTTGAATTGCAGCTCAGTTTTGATGCCCAATTTAATCTTTTAGCATGGGAAGTCTTCATAAGAAATGTGGCTTTATGTGTTAGCTTCCATTTGGACTTAATTTCACCTCATTTGGACCTCTGTAACTCAAGTTATAGTCTAATGAATACATGAAGGTTGGGCCAGGGACAGGACTGAGATAGTATTCTAATTCTGAATTTAGCTCCAATTTTGGATAATCAATCATGTGATTCAGCTTTTTTAGTCTTCATGAAAGTTGTATATCTCTCTCTTACCTTTCCTACAAGATAAGAATCACATCAATTGGATAAGTGTAGCTCAAGATATAGCTAGATTACAAAAATTGCTTAAAATGGCCAATTATGTAGAATTTTGTAAAATGAATTCAATTGACATAAAATCACAAATACACACTAACATAGCTGGAAGTAAGCAATTTTGAACCTTAAAATGCTAAGTATGAGAACAATTAAATCAGTAAAATATTATGTTATCAGCTAGTTAAAAAGCCAGAGTGCTGGAGCTTCTTGTAGTTCTTCCTCCAGCCATTGTGACTAAATAGAGAATCAATGCAGAACACAGAAAATAAGTTAGAAAATAGATGAGTCCCCACATATGGCACCAAAAATGTTGATGGTGGAATTTGATTCCAAGCCAAACTCCAGCCAACTGGAAGTTCTTTTAAGACTTAAGCCATTTTCTGGGTGAATGGGCCAAAGAAGTAGTGAATGGAGGAGGAAGAATGTAGGGTTTTAACGTGGTTCGACAAAAATCGGGCAGCATCGATCCCTTCGTCCACGGTTGAGAGTTTTATTATTATGAAAATAATTGTACAGAGTTTTTGTATAGCTTCTCGGCCTCTTCTTGCATGATGGCTTCCTTTCCTATTTATAGAAAGGGAGAAGGATACATATGGAATATAATAAACTATACATCTGTTACATCAAGTATTAAATGTACAAGACTGCCTGAACTACTGTGAATTGGCTTCTACAGGTTACTTTTTACATGGGGCCCGATGGGCCATATTTTATAGACTAGTACTGGAAAACATTTGAGGGTGCTTGTCTTATGTCTTGAGTGTGGTGATCTGCTAATTGGGCAAAGTGTTGTATGCAATGAGCTTCATTCGATGTCGTTGTCATTCTAGGCCAGGGGAGATCGTGTGCGCACTTGGCAATGCAAGCTCACTCTGGGTGAACTGTTGGCTGCATAATTCGGGCCTTGTTCTATCCTGGGGCTCATGTTTCGCATCCCAGTGGTCTAACCTTTTAGCTCAGCACCCCAAGCTTCTTTCCTGGTAGCCTATCCATTCAAGCTCATACCATAATGACTTGACTGTCTCGCTCAGTGACCCCGGGCTGTAGCAAGTTAGGCCTTTGCTAGCTTGGATTTGTTTGCTAAGCTTTTGCCAGCCTATTTTCACAGTACCAGAATTTACCCATAACAAGAGATTATTACTCAAGTGACACAAAAGGTAAGAGAGGAAATTACTGCTCAAGTGAGAAAGGAGACTGGAGCCAAGTTAAAAGAATTTTAGAAGATATTTGCCTACATTCACAAAATAGACATGCAATCACTCTCACACCCAAGGCCAATTCTTGATGAGGTATAAATGCACCCTACTCCCACTCCTAGCCATATGAAAGCCAGTTACTTGGGAGACGCTAACCCATTTGCAAAGCTACTAGAGGTAAATGGCTATCATTAAAAGTTTAAACTTCCTTTATTATTTAAGTAGTTTCTAATATTTTTATGAAAAATAACATTATAATTAAATTTTCAATTTAGTTTTTTTGTCTATATAGGAAAGAGCCAAATGTCTTCTAGTTTTGTCACCCAAGGAATGTATACTGGCATATGGAAGGGTTTTCCACAGCTTCACCTTCAATTGCCAACAATTTCAAGCGATCAAGCAAAAGTCACCATTGACACCCCTATTGGATCAGAGTGCAAAACTTCCAGTGCCACCAATGGATGATCTAGGGATAGTGGGATTGGGACTTACATTGCAAGGCCTAAGAGTCTTATCACTTTAGCTATTAAGATATCATATTCAATCTAATAAGTAATTGTGTTTGAGAGACCTAATTTTATTATATATGTAATATCTAAACTTCATAATTTTATGCATGCCAATTAGTCTACAGCAAAGGCCAAGAAGGTTAAAAGTAAGCAAACTAAGGAATTAATGATTCAACCAACTGATCAATCAACTCAGACCCAAGAGATGTCTCCTATTAAACCAAGAAAAATGTTATTTGCTATGGCTGAGAAGATTGCAGATGACATATTCATCCATGTTTATAAGGTTGTTGAGGTTGTAGATAATGAATGCGATATTTTTATGACCGAGGATTACATTATACAATTCTTAGCCATGGAAGAGATAAATATATTTTACACCCAAGCTTTTCAAATGTAAGTTTACCCTTAACTGTCAATTCATAATCTTATTTATATTATACAATTCAAATTGTTTTGTTAATCATTTTATTTATTTCCTTATAAAGGCTTATACATCTTGACTGTGTGACCAATGGTTTGGATGTCGAATTTCTATGTCCATGGTTACTTGACCAGTATGCTTCAAATAGGATGAAAAGGCAACATATATCTTAGAAGTCCTAAAACAATGGAGGCAATGTGTTTTTGCATCTGTTTATCGAGTCATAAGTATCTAATATGATATTTTATATTTTATTATTATAGGCATAAATTTGTTATTACTTATTTAATATTTTGTTATTGTAGACATCATTCGATGTTATATGTGACTTATGAGGAAAGAAATGTCACTTACTAGCTTGATCCCTTGGGGCATCCAATTCGTAAGAGTGTCAAAAATTTAGTTGACTCATAAATTATTTTTAAGTTAAAATTTAATTTTGAGACTTATATTATATATGATTTCCTTTATTAATATATTGGTTTATTACATGAATTTTATTCAATAGATGTATAAAGATATATTTTTACATAGGTGACAAAAAGAAAAAGTCTAACACAAAATGGATCACCTTAGAAGTAAGTTTTTTTATCATATTGATTACCATTTATAATATTCTAAGTAATTTCATATTTGATTGAAATGGTTATTGAGAACAAATATTTTATTTCTTGCAGTGTCCTCATCAACAAGGAAATTAGAGTGTGGATACTTTATAATGAGGTATATGAGTGACATAATCACTCAAATGGAGGAATATCACCACAATCTAGAAGAGGTATAAAAATTTGATTTGGATATTTGATATATGGATATATTGAGATTTCTGTTACAAAAATTATGTTATTGCCCTGTGATATATGAATATGTGAATTGCCATATATAGATTTGTTTTGCAGTACTTTAGAGATACCAATTCTTACACTCAAGCTAAAATTAATCAAATTTGATATTAGTAGGCTGAGTTTCTCCTACCATATTTTAATAGAGATCAATAAGAAAGTTGTAATGTATTGTTTATTTTGTATTATCTTGGATATATCAGTTGATTATAATGTATATCTGTTTTATTGTATCGTAATCATGTGTTTTAAAATTGTAGTGAATAAATATCTTTTAAAAAAATAATTAGTTCAAAGAAATGACGTTGATTTTTTAATAAAAACTAATGTCATTAACGATTTACACACCAATTGCAATATAATAACCAATGTCTAAAATGAAAATTATAACATATAATTTAGATGCCTTTAAAAAAAATTGGTTTAGAGAAACAATATTGGTCTTTTAAAGAAAACCAACATCTAAAGTAGAGAAATGACATCAATTTTTTAAGAAAATTGATGTTTAAAGTCTCCACACATTTAAATTAGATGTTATATTGGAGATCTCTGTTTTTTTTTAATTACCAGTTAAGAGAAATGACATTAGATTTTTAACAAAAACAGACGTCTAAAATCTCCAAGCAATTTAAATGGAGTTATATATTACAAATTAATATATTAAAAATCTCTATTTTTGTTCAAACTCAAATTATATTCACTAATTTTATTTATGAACAAAATTTATTCTCTAATTATTAATTTTTCTATTCCCAATCAAATAATTCCATTTTACTAAGACTGAAAAATATATCAAGAATTTAAATACTATTAAATTAGACAAAATAATTTAAGAATTTAAGCAACATTTAATAAACAAAAATATTTCAGAAAATAATTAGTCTTTGAGTAATTTATTTGTGAAAATTATAATATATTATCTAAGAAAACAAAATGGATAAAAAAAAGTTCAAAATAAATGAGATGCAGTGGCAGGAATTCACATGTAAATGAAAATTAAGACATCGATTCTAACTAAACAACTGACGTCAAATGTCTTCCATTTATATAGAAGTTTTTCGTATGTTTAACTATCACTTTTGCTCTCTTCCAGGTTTGATGTTGTAGCTTTCTTCTCCTCCATCTCTGACGATTTAAAGGCACATTCATTCTCCCTCTGTCGATGGCCAAAATAGATCTTCTTTATCTCTCTCTTTCTCTCTCTCTCTCTCTCTATTTCTAGATAACAGCTATTTTTCTTTTTGAATTTATTATAGTTAGAATACATAAATGCTCTAATACATTTCTAGCAAAAGACATAGCAAACTTGTTTTCTAAAATGTTTGGGATTGTAAATTTGCAAAAGAAGTCTAACATTGCCATGTTTTTTAATTTTGTTTAATTTTAGATAGTCATGAATCATAGGTAAATGTTTGCTGATCAATTGAGTGAAAAATATGCAAATGGAATTGAGTAGTTTATTAGATTTATTATTGATCAACATGCTATAAATAGTAATGAACTAATTAGGTATCCTTGTGTGAGATGTTATTACGTTAAGAGAACAAAAGTAGAGAAAGTAAAAGATCATTTATTTATTTATGGCATCAAAATATTATATTTTTATTGTATATAGGCAATTAATTATATAATTTTTAGTTTAGATGTTTATACTTGATTATGTACTTATTAACATTAAGATAACTTGATAATAAAATTATTTGATTTTAATGGAATAAAAACTGCCTCAGGAAGAAATTTAGTCATCTGATAATAATATACAATCTGTATACCCTCTTAAATGGTTTGCTTATATGAAATATATCTATCATTTTGCTAATTTTATTGGCAAAAAATAAAATTCTATCTTTCAAATAAATTAAATATGGGTTGAAGATCCTCTTAGAGAAAAAAATTAGAAAACACTAAAAGTAATTAATTATATTTATTAGCAACTATATAATTTTTAGTTTAAATGTTTATACTTGATATATTATGTGTTTATTGTAAATAAGTAACTAATTATACGATTTTTAATTTAAATGCTTATACTTGATTATATGTTTATTAAAATTAAGATGGCTTGATAATAAAATTATTTGATTTCAGTGGAATAAAAACTATCTTAGGAAAGAATTCAGTCATCTAATAATAATAAAAAAGTTGCATAACTTCTTGAATGGTTTGCTTACATGAAATACATATATCATTTTACTAATTTTATAAAAAAATGAAATTATATCTTTTTGGTAAATTGAATCTCATGAATTATATATATATATAAAATGCAGCTTAGACTTACATGAATGGACACAACAACACTGGAAATTTCTTACCTAAAGTTCTTACCAACATCATAAATTGCATTATATAAGAAGGCAAAACTAAAGGAAAAATATAATTGACTGAATTTAATCATAAAATAAGTAAATGATTATTATGTATAGACTTGTTAATTTGGTATATTTTGATTTTAATTCAGTTTTGCAATGTTTTAGATTTTTCTGTTGATTCAATAAAATGTTTGTAGTTGTTGAAATTAAGATTGTGTTACTAAAATGTAAATAGAAGTAGGTTTCTATAAAAAAAATTAACTAACAGCAAGTTTTTCTAAATATATATATAGCTAGAAGCAAGGTCTTTATTTAGGAAAAAGACATTAGTTTTTATATAAAATCAATGTCTTTTTTCTACTAAATCAAATTTTTTTTCACTAATGACATTGATTATTATAAAAAAAGAAACTAACATCTTTAGTAGTTATTATTATTTGAAAAAAAAATATTGATTATTTTTAAAAATTGATGTTTTTAGTAATTGAGAAAATACATCAGTTTGTGATAAAATCAATATTTTAAAAAAATATGTTACTTATTAATAAAAAAAACCAATACGTAAAAATTATTTCCAAATAAAAAGATATCTATTGTATATTAGAAACTGATATCGTTTCTTTTTTTACAGGTTGATTAAAAAATTGATGTAAATTATTATAACATATCACGTCGTTCAAATAGTAGTCAATCTCCAAAACAACTTGAAATGTGTAAAATAATTCATGTAAATATATATTTTATGGTAATGATTTCAATTCAATTATGGTTGTAATAATATAATGAACCAAACAAAATTGATAGAAAATATTACCAATAGTCAAATGAGCCATCATCAGATAAATTCCTATAATCAGTCATCAGGTAATAATTCTACACCTCATTCTATCCAACTCATTAGTTTTGATGGTCACCAATATCAGCTTTTAAAAAATGAGTAATTTGATAATTTAACTTCCAGTAAATCATTATTGTAAACGGTAATTAGTATCTACTAACATATCAATATAACTGCATTTAGCAATAGATGATTATCAAATCTTTGAACATGCATCAATCTAAGTCAAATAAAGAGCAATAAAATAGAAAAAGAAGTCAAGGAAATGAGAAGCAGGTATAATTTTGCTTAAGCTAGCAACAAAGATGACACAAACAAAAACAATAAGGTATAATTTTGCTTGTCTCCATTGTCATATGAAACACACTGAGTTGGCAACAAAGATGAAGCCAGCTTATATCATACGCTTTCTTGGCTATAATGGAACCATAAGTAAGAGAGTTTGCATAAAACTAGATTAATTAATATACACCTTTATGATTTTCTTTTCCAATTACTAACACAATTCAATAATCTGAAGATAATGGTTATGCTATGATTTACTATCACATGTCAGTTTCAATTATTATTTGAAATTTAAGACTGTTAGATTTTAATACTTCCCACCATTTCTTAAAGTTTGTAGAAGTTTATGTCTTAGACCCAAGCATTTATGGAAAAAGTTATACTTTTGTCATCAAAGAGATGAAGCATTTAAGCAAGACCTTATAATGATCAAGTTTCTAGATTCAACAAATCAGACTAATGTGGTTAGTGATTTGGTTGTTGGAATGAAAAGAAAGCTTAATTGTGAGACGAATAAAGCTAACATCCAGGGAAATTGAAAAGGTAAAATATCAAAGTGCTTCATGGTTTGACCCTCTTCATTAATCCCTATTCTCTGTATGCATTTTGGTGCATTTGCCTTGATCTCACATGATGCCTCCCCCACTCAAAGAAGCAAAATATGGCAAAGATAATAAAGATGCAAAAAAGAACAAAAAATAGGAAGGCTGCCCAGAGTGAGAAAAGCTTAGCACCATATGAAGTTCTACTCAAATGACAGATTAGAATCAAGCCCTAGTAAAAATGAAACTCAACTTCAAAAGTTTCGCAAGACCATTGAATATCAATGTACAGCCCTAGAGTCTCAAACAAAGGAAAGAAAAAAAAAATACGAAGCATTACCTTCTTGTTGGCCAGTAGTAGAAGTTATTGAAACAGTTCCATCATTAGTTCCCATCATTACAAGACCAAGTAAGAGATAGAAAAATTAATAAGTTGAATATAGTAAGTTAAAGATCAATTTCTATCAAACAATCAATTTCTGCTAAATAAATAACTCTGTCCTCACCTTTGCTATTGGAAGAATTCTTTTACACCTTACTCAAGATAGATAACCTTCTTTGGAGTCTTACTTTTTTGTATCTATCTTTATTGTTAGAGCTTATGCTTGCTTTATTTTTTATTTATGTGGTAAGGAGTTTAGGGAAAACAAACACATTATGCTAAAATAACATAAATACATTTTGTCTTTATATTTTTAGTATATCAATGATGTATCAAATAAATCAAATATACCATCTCAATAGCAAACTTCCACTTTCCATAACCACTACCATTTTTTCATATATGCAGAGAGTACATTCATAAAACCCAAAGTTCCATTTACAACTACTAAGCCATTTCGGTTATGTAAAAAAAAGTACATTAAAATGTTGTGAACTTCCATTTCATGTCTAAAAACACCAATCATTTCTAGTTATGCAAAGAGTATATTCATATAACTTGAACTTCCATTTAAAGTGTATAATCATAAGCACATTATCTCCAAAAACATAAAAGAGAACCATCCAACAAAGTAAAAACTTACACATAATAAAAATCAAGAACAATAGAACCAAGAAATAAAATGTCTAGTCTATGCGTTCTTACCACAAGAGAGCCAAGACCAACTCTTCAACAAGAACAAACAAATAACCTAGAAGAAAACTTCACCAACACAAAGAGAACACAAAGAGCATAACACAAATTTGGAAAGGGTATTTTGTGAAATAAGGAAGCCAATAGACTAAAATCAAAAAGTAAAATGCCAACCATACACTATGAATCTGGTACTAAATGACTCTAAGTTTAATAGGCTATCATTCAAGGTAAAAATGTGAAATTGTGTATTTTTAATTTCCTAAGAAAACCATTCTTAGAACTATAACCAAATTGTAATAAGCATAAGCCAAAACATAATTTTAGTCAAACTGTGTAATAGCTATATATTTTAGTTTTAAAAATACCTAATTTTTTAACTCCTACATTTCTCTCTTTCCCAATTTTAAGGAAAAC
This sequence comes from Saraca asoca, assembly GCA_026873985.1. NCBI lineage: Eukaryota > Viridiplantae > Streptophyta > Magnoliopsida > Fabales > Fabaceae > Saraca > Saraca asoca. The sequence goes on along the minus strand of JANHAO010005988.1, from coordinate 4,752 downwards.
TTCACCAAATCATTGCAAGAGATTAGATAGCTTAAACGAACCCTACAAGGCACCTAATTTTAATAGCTAAGTGCGGTACTTATCAAAATGTCAAAACAATAGGTTGTCTTTCAATTTAAGTCTAAATTGAATAACCAAGCAAAATAATTAAAATTAAATTATATAATTGACCTTTATTGTAATAATTTCATTCTAGCATTAGGAGATTCTCAAATCTGAGTTTGAATAATTAAGAAAAATAATTAAAATTAAATTAAATTAAATGGTTATTAAACAGACATAGATTGTTGATGCATATTCTTACTTTTCTTTTATAAAGAATTTATCTTTGCTATAACTCTTTGTTACAAAACATTGTAACTCTTTCATAAAACTAAAATTTTATATAAAAAAAAATTCATCAGCAATTTTGTGAAAAAAAAATTAGTGGAAAAAAAGGCAATGAAATAGATTAAACTTTCTAATGCAGTAATTTTTATCAAAATGTATTTTTGTGAAAAAAAAATGGCATGCAACAATTTCTATCAAAATAATTTTTTTGCTTTTAAATTTCTTTGAGATCAAAATAGGCTACCAAGCTCTCAAAAGCAACCCATGACCTTGACCATTGGAGTTAATACTCTTTACAATTTAAATTTTTATTAAGTTATTGAACTTAGAATTAATACTCTTTATAGTTATCTTATTGTTTTGGATTTATTTCTTCAAGTTTGGGACAAATTAATTGATGTATTGACTATTGGAGTAATTCAAAATTTTTATTTGATGGAATGAATGTGATGTTCAAAAAAATATTGCTTATCTATAAGAAACCATTGCCAATTCTATAGCAAAGTGTTGTTTATCTATAAAAAAAAAAAAAATTGTTGCCTATTCTATAGCAAAATGTTGCCTATCTATAAAAAATTGTTGCCTATTATATATGACAATAGTTAATAAATGTTGTCTATCTATAAAGAAACCATTACCTATTATATCTAGCAATAGTTGATAAGTGTCGCCTATCTATAAAAAATCATTGCCTATTATGTAGTAATGTGTTGTTTATTTATAAAAAATTGTTGTCTATTATATATAATAACGGTTGATAAGTGTTGCTTTTTATTCAGTTGATAACACCAAATAAGCGTTGCTTGTAACATATAAGCAATGGTTTCAAAGCATTGTCTATGATTAGCAATAATGTAAAAGCATTACCTATATCTTAAAAATCGTTACCTTTGATCAATTGGCAATGGTTTTTACATGTTGTCTGTAATATAATTGGCAACAATTGTTAATTGTTGCCAAATAAAACAAAAAAAAATCATTACCTATAACTAAACAATAGGCAACACTTTCGTCATTTGTTGTCAGAAACCCTATAAAAACCATTGTCTAGAAGAATAAGTAATGCTTACTAAGACCACTATCAAAAATTATTGTCTATTCTTATAGGTAGCAATTTTCACACTTTAGGCAACAGTTTTTTCATGTTGCCAAAGAACAAAAATGCTGTAGTGATTTAACATCCTTACAATAAAGGAAAGAAATTATAAACTATTTTTGTGACTAATGTTAGAATAGTTTTTGTTACGTTTTAATGGTTATCATTAAATTGACATGAAGGAGAAGGAATAGTGTATTTGATTAGCAATCAATGTCAGTATTATTTGGGGTTGGAACTTGTGCTGAGTTGCAAATAGCTACACCCAGAATGAGCAGCAAAAGGCTTCAAACTGATCATATGGGCGGTGACATATGTTAAAAAAAATATTGAAATGGAATAAAAAGAAAGTAGTGATTATGAGAGGAAGAGCAAAAAAGAAATAGTAAATTGATAGATGGATGGAGAAGAAAATAGTTGAGGTGTATATTACGTTTTCTTAAAGATTTTTATGCTCTTAAAATATAATAAAACTCAAACTTTTTTAATTTGAAATAGTAAAAATACTTTAATAAAAAGCTTTATTTATAATTATTGAATAGATGTGGTCTTTCACGAGATAATTATTAAAAATAGTTATATCTTTTCAAAATTTTAAATTATGAAATAATAATAAAAGAAATCATTTATTCACCAATTTAAATCCAAGAAACCTCTTTAACTCTTAGTGTATGTAAGATTATTAGGGAAAGTCCACAAACGAACCCTTTTAGGGTTTTCATTTATATACCCTTTAAATCTAACTTTTTCAAGCAATGTTAGACTTGAAAACATCACCAACATTCATAAATTACTAACAATCCCCCACTAGTTTGAAATATTGGTGTTTATACTTAACTTTTCAAACAAACAAGTATTATGCATACAAGAAGGTATCTCTCAATTTGAACTTTCAATTAGTATATATACCTTGGAATTTTAACGAAGTTGATGGTGTCCACAAATTGAACATCAAGTCCTAATGTTAGAATTGAAGATATAATACACATAATACCTATTTAATTTCAGTAAGAGATTTATAACTATTTTAGCACTATTATAACCATGTGCTTATCTTGTTCTTTATAAACATTTACAAGAGAGACCTTAATTCTCTTGTTGAAGCAGCATCACTTCTAGGCTTATAAATGTGGAGTTTCATTTATGTCCTCTTTGCTTTAGACATTTAATCAATAACTCTACTAAGAGTCTAAAACTCATAACTATTTTATAAGCAATGGACAACACTAGTTAATTTCAAGTATGTGGAATGGATTTGCTAGTGCTAACATACACATATAAATAACTTGTTATTACCCATAGAACTTTTTAATTAAAAGTTACTAATTCAAAGTTGGGTTCCCATTATTAGTATTTAATCTTGAGGGTTTTAAACTCATTCCCAAAATAAAAGCTTTTCATCGTCAACTCTTTAATGAGCCTTTTATTAATCTAGATCCACCAAGTTTATATTGGCTTCATATAGCCCTATGATTACATCATCACAAATCAAATATCAAATACATTTATCAACCTAATATGTCTAGACTTTACCATAGTAAAATTCTCAATCATTTAGACACATATTAATTTCAATGACATACTACAAAGATATGGCTGATCTTGGTTATGGCAACAACTCTTCCATTTACATAGTCCCAATCATTTTCTATTTTGTTTACTGCTTATAAATTTTCAAACTTAATTTTCGTAAAAAAAAAAATGAGTTTCATATGTCCATTCTTGAAATGGCTTCTGTATCACAAATATTTTTGTGTCACTATCACTAGTTAACTACCCAACTAACGTTTATGTTTTCATTCCATAATACTGAAATTATACAATTATAACTTTATGAATATTTAAGATTATCAATATTTGGAACACTTGTGTTCCTTTAGAAATTTTGAGAACAATAGAAGCACTCATATACTCATAACGAGTATATATACAATTATCAATGGCATCAACTTGATCAATTGATAAACAAGAAATTTAACATTGTGTGAAACACTTATAAGGGAGATTCTTATCTCTAAGAGATAAACTTGTAAAAGACCTTCCCAATTTTAGCAAATTAGATTTCAATCATTTTCCACTCAATTTGTAAAATTGAATAATTTCCTCATAAAATGAAACAACTCCATGGACAACCCCTACTATGCCTTTGCAATTTTATAATGAAACAATTCCATGGATAACTCCCACTATGCCTTTACACTTGTTTATACCTAAGATGACATTTACCTTTCTAAAATCATATCTTAAAGGTAAGATGTTTCTTAACATCATTCACACAAAATAAATTTGTTCCAATAACTAATATGCATATATTTTACATTCAATCATAATTAATTCCATGATACTCATTCACATATAGAATAAATATTATTCTTATGCTTAAAACTATTGAACATTATTATAAAATCAGATGTAGTCATTCTTTAATGTCTCAAAAGAATCATATAAAATATATCATGTTCATAGACTTTTCTTTTATAGATCAAGAATAACAAATTATATTCATGTTATTCTATCATGCCTAATGTAATTATTTTTCAAATAGTCTTTTTTCTAGATATCATGTGACACCATGAAATTTATCTAATTCATTGCCACTAAATTAGATACAAAACTTCTTTATGAAACAATTTCATGGATAAGCCCCACTGTGTCTTTACACTTTTTTATACCTAAGACGACATTTAGCTTTCCAAAATCATATCTTAAAGGTAAGATGTTTCTTAACATCATTCACACAAAATAAATTTGTTTCAATAACTAATATGTATATATTTTACATTCCATCATAATTAATTCCATGATACTCATTCACATATAGAACAAATATTATTCTTATGCTCAAAACTATTGAACATTATTATAAGGGGGCGTTTGGTACACTGATTTTTTTTTCATTCCTGGGAATCATGTTTCTTAGGAATCATATTTCCTGAGAATCATATTTCTTGGGAATGTTAAAAATGTGTTTAGTTTACTTTAAACATTCATGGGAATGTTAGACATTCTTATGTTTGGTTCTAATATAACTTTCCTGAGAATCTTGGTATTTTTGTCCAAAATACCCTTATCTATTTTAAGTTAAAAAATAGAGAGGATGAGAGAGAAAGTATGAGAGAAATGATGTGAGAGAAGGGATGAGAGAGAGGTGATGAGAGAGAAAATGAGACAGAGGATGAGAGAGAGTGAGAGAGGGGATGAGAGAGAAAGTATGAAATAAGGGATGAGAGAGAAAGAGAGAGTGTGTGAGGAAGGATGAGAGAGAAAGTGTGAGAGAGGATGAGAGAGAAAGTGAGAAAAGGGATGAGAGAGAAAGTGTGAGAGAG
>JANHAO010005987.1:0-21920 GCA_026873985.1 Saraca asoca | reverse complement strand
TGTTATGATTAACAACAATTGAATGAATATTTAGTGATTAAGGAAGCATTAATCTCAAGTTGATTCCCTTGGCTGGTTGGTTTATTTCTTCTTATTTTAGTTTCTATCTTATTAGTTTTATGTTAGTGTTAGCTTAGTCTAGATTCTGCCAAACCCCCCATTTCCAGCTCCTAATATGATTAGTAACATCATCCTAAAATGATCCAAGGGCTCGACCCGGTGTTACCTATACTACAAATAGTTTAGGTAGTTCTGGTTATAAATTTCTAATTTGATCGGTGTCATTAACTGTGTAATCAGACGACACGAAGCTTCCCCCATCAATACATCCAGGGCAAGCCACATCCCATAAATTAGGAGCAAAAGAATACAAGTTCCCCAGCTTGAGCAACAAGATTGTTGTGGGATTGATCAACAAGATTATTGGTAAGAATAGACCGTATAACGACCACTAAGCAATGAGATTGCTATTTTGTTGAGCAATAAGATCACTGTGAGGCTGCAATAAGATTGTTGTCTTGCTGAGCAACAAGATTGTTGCCTCATTGAGCAACAAGATTGTTATGGGACTGAGCAATAAGATTACTACCTTACTGAGAAACAAGATTGCTACAAGACTGAGCAACGAGCTTGCTGTGGTACGGATACACGATCTCACTCAGTGATGAGCTATCATCTTACTACTAAAGTATATTTGAGGGTGAGACGGCATGAAGCCTACCTCGACGACACACTCAAAACCCAGCAACGAGCCACGAGCTCGCCATAGCACGAGGGCACTAAAATAAAATCGTTGCAACTCTCATATAACTAAGATCATAGCTCGCATGCAACCTCCTACTAGGCACAGCTTATATGCAACCTGACTATTGCTCGCTAAGGGCGATCAAATGATGAAAAAAGCAAAGAGTTAAAGATGTGGCCAATTGGTCAAAGAGACATTTCATTGATCTACAGAAATATACATACAGAGGTGCATAAAGCATCCAATACAATATTTAAGGTTATGTAGAAATTCTCATGCATTAAAAAGACCTCATTCGATGAGGTAAAATTACATTAGAAGAAGAAGAAGTGTAGAAACAAAAGCAAAAAGCCTAATACTACCATTCCAGCAAGAAAGCAGAGAGCCGACTATCGGGATATGAACTCCCACCAATAGGAAGACCAGTAACTTCACTCCTGCAGTCTTTCCATCCCTAATCAGTGGTTCCTCCTAGACTAAACCCCATGCAATTCAAAAAGGCAACAAGAGTCCGGCCAGCGGAGCTAGATTCTATGGAAGGACCTGGAGGAAATAATCCAAGATATGTACAAGACTCCTTAGGAACCTAGAAGATAAATCTTTCAGGGAAGTCACATGCAACAAGCCATCTGTACCTCCAAACATTCTGCAATAGGCCATCCACACCTTAAATACCAATAATGTAGGGGGCTCAATTAACTCCTCCATTAAACACTCTTGTGGGAATGAAGAAAGACCTCCCAAGGTATAAAAAGACCAGCTTGGTCCATTAAAAAGTCCAGAAGATATCTGGCTAATCTTAATTAGATAGCCTAGAACAGGCAGAAGTGCCACACTAATGGCCAAAAATTACAAACAGAAAAAGGCATGGTTTGAAGCAGAATGAAATGATAGAAAAGAAATCTGAAACGACAATTCAGCCAGGCAAAGACTTTAACTAAGAATATGAACAAAGCCTTAAAAAAATCGTAACTTCCAATCCGCAAAGTGAACTAAGAGTTAGGGGGCTTATGTTATGGGTAAAAATTGACTTTGAAGAACAAGTCAATAAGGGCCCAGCAGACACTAAGTTACCCAGCTTGCTGAAGACACCCAACGGGCACTACCTCGCAATCGTTAGAAGGAAATGCAGTGAGAACATGAGAAGCTTGCCTCACCAGGAAGCAGTCTTGAGCTCGCTTCGCAAACAACAATAATGGCCTCTGAGCTGAGAACCTCTGCTCAAAGAAGACAAGCACCTTGCCCAGCTAAGAGCTCAGCGAGGCTAAGTATTAGACAAGACTGATACTAGCTCATAACTGATAAGAGGCCCCACCCCTCAAAAAGTAGCCTACAGCAGTCGAATTACAAGAGTTCTACTATCTTTTACATTTATTTCTTGATATAACAGAACTGTAGCTTGTAATCATTACATGTACCCCCTCTTTCCTCTATAAATAGGAAATTATAGTTAGAAGAGGATGAGGCTGAAAAAATAATAAGCAAAAAACTCTATAAACATTTTTCAATATAATAAAAACTCCACTGTGGACGTAGGGTCTGGTACCACTCGGATTCAGCTGAACCATATTAAAATACTATCCCTACCTATCCTCCTTCCTCCCTTTCTCCCTTTCCCTCCATCCTTACACTTCAGAAGATAACCTCAGGTTCAAGAATTCATCTCCGTTGGCTGGAGTTTGGGTTAGAACAAAATTCCACCATTAACAGAATCAATTTGTGAATTGATTCATCAATGAATATCATAAAGAAGTTCTTGATCGAATCCATTCATGTATCGGATCATAACATTATGAAATCAACTTATGAATTGATTACCTAATCGATTCAGGTGAAATTCCTAACCTTTGATAAGAAATATTTTTCAAAACTTTTTTTTCATGAATCGATTGTTGAATCAATTTGAGTACATTTTCACAAGATTTTCAGCATGAATTGATTCACAGAGTGTAAAATGTTTTTTTTTTTATAAAACTTACACTTGTGAAAACTTATTTGAAAACATTGTTTGAAAAACATTTAATTTTAGTTCACTTCAAGTGATTTATTTCTACCTTAGAATGTTAGTTTTAAGAAGTTTGCTTGAATCAAAATTAATTTGAATTCACTTACAAAAAACCCTATTAAAAATAAAACAAGTGCTAAAACTATTTGTGGATCTCTTAAATCTCATACACTTTGATCTTGCAAAACAAGTAACAAATACTAAAATATATTGTTAGATACAAAATTGTTTTCAACATCAAAATCAAAGAAATTAGAATAACAAAGCAATTATACTAGCTAGGTTAACAATCTCAAATACTAACAATCTCCTTAGCTAGGCTAATAATAAGGCTAACAATCTTCCCCTTTTTTATGGTGACAAATAATTTTAGATAATGATCAAAGTTTATAAAAAGGTTTTTGAAAAACAAAATAGTTTTTAAAATTTTAAAATCAAATTTTTATAAAATCTTATTTTTTTTACTCTTCCCCTTTCAAAATAACTTTCGTACATATATCATTTAAAAAAATCATTTTTCATCCCATTTCATGTCTCCTATTATTTCTTTATATCTCTTTTTATTTATATCTCCCCCTTTTCAATTGAAATTAACATTTCTTTTCTTTTTTTGTTTTTCTTATTTGATATCCTTACTTCTCCCTTAATAACAATTTCTATTCTCTTTATCCAAAATCCTCACTTTTGCCCATTTTGGCACATCAAAAAACAATAATACATTTATGAAAATTAATGTACCAAAAAGTTTAGAATTAAAGGAAATTAGATTAGAATAGAATAATCCATATACCAATTCAAAATTCAAGATTTAAGATACAATATTCAATACACAATTCATAAATTTCCAAAACTCAAAGTTGATATATCAATTCAATAAGAAATTAACCAACAATTGGAATTCAACATCCATAACTAGTAGTGAATATAACATTAGAATATTAAATCAAATGTCCAAAAAAATTTCAGGATACAATATCCAACAACAATAATACAAATCATCAGAATGATATCTCAAAATATAAGACTACATGATTAGATCAATCTAGAACAACAAAAAAGTAATGAAACAGGGGATATGGGACAAAGGGATGTAATAGACAAACATGAATACATAGCCTACTAATCTTGTGGAGGATCTTAATCATCCATTCTTTGAAGTTTTGCCTCCTTTTCTTGTTCTTGCATTCGCTGTGTAATCTCATGTAATTAAGTCTCAATGGAACTGAGCTGCTCATTAACTTAGGTGAAATGTCTCTAGTTTTCAAGTTCCATAACACCTAATCTATCATATACTAGCTTAGTCCAGTTTTCCTATTTGTCTATCAGTTGATCCATTAGTTATTCATGTGTTTATGCATTCTTTCTATCACCTCAATTATTCTTGTTTTTGCTTCAATGGATAACCTAGATACTGAGCTTGTTGCTTCTCCAATTGTCTGAGGGATTTTTGACCTTTTCTTAGCCCATTTCCTTGTTCATTTTCTTTTAGTCCCATTTTGTGAAAATGTGATGGGCTAATTATAGTAGTTGGATTTATTTGTAAAACTTGAATTTCATCAAAAAATTTTATTTTGATTTGGCAAAGATGGGAGTAAGGATCATGCCATATAAGAGGTATCCAATATCTGTCCTTTTTGAACAATCAGCTAGATATTTCAGGATAAAGTAGGGCATATTAAAATCAAATTGATTTTTAATAACCCACATAAAAAAAAGTTCATCCTTCATAATTTATGTAAAATTATAATCCTTGGCAAAATCACTTTACACAAAGCATAATGCAATATCCTATCTTCAGGAGATAAGCCAATAATGAGCAATTTTGTACTTTCGTCCTTTAGGGTGGAATAGGGAAAGAGTATCTTAATGGCCAATTTCCTATTATATTCAGGAAAGGATGTTGTAGTAGGCTTTGGTTGCATATCACCCATGCCAAATTCTTTTGTTAAAAATTCTGAATGAACAATTATATGCTTATGCATCACATAACATGAAATTTTGCCGTCAGTTTCAACAAGATTAGCATAAAACATTTTGACTAACCTAGGGTAGGTGTTTCCCTTAAATGTCAAAATTTTTTCTAATTTATACTTAGCTAACAGTTCTGGTAAATGAGTAGTTTTCAACAGTTGATCACTAAAGCATTTAAGGGGCTTTACCTTTCTATTTGCCAGTTGAAGAAAGGTAGCATATTCATTTTATGAGTTGAAATGCGATTCCTCTTCTGCTATTGTTGCTTGTCAGGCTATTTCCTTTTCCTTTCTTTTTGCTGATAACTTGATTCTCTTAGACATTCCAAAATTTCTGAAAGATTCTATGAAATTTGGAAAAATTTGTGAAGTTTGAGTAGTTTAGGTTTTAGGGCAGATTTTGGGAGTTTTTGATTTTGGGGAGTTTTGGAGAAATTAATCAGTTGAAATTGTTAGATTGGGTGTTTCTAACTTTTTCGTGAAAGAATTTTGAGTAAAAAATGTTTAGGAATCTAGATTTGATTGAGAAAGTTTAAGAGGTTTTCGATGTAGGCTAAGAGTAAAACTATGAAATAAGTTCAAAATCAATTTAGTATATATAAGATCACACTTCGAATCAATTCATGAATTGATTTAAAGAGTAAATATTTAAGTATGAATCAATTTAGGTTTGAATTTGTTCATCAGTTTTTATGTGAATTGAATCTAGAATTAATTTAGGTATAAGTTGTTCATAGAATTCTTATACGAATTGATTCATCCAGGTATGATAAAAAATTTGAAATTTTTGAGAATTTCCCAAAAGTTTAAAAAATTTAGTGAATTGATTTAGGAATTGATTTATAATGCATATTTTTAAGAGGTGAATAGATTAGGGAATCGATTCAAAAACTAAAAAAATCCTGGAAAAATTTGAATTGATTACTGAATCGATTTAGGAAGTCCTGAACTCAATTTTTCATTCTGTTAGGTTTCAGAAGTGTTTTCATTATCAATTATTCAACCAATGAATTGCTCAATGCCATTAAAAACTCAATTTACTCACCGTGTACTTACAAAACAAACTCAGGGAAATCTCCAATGCCTAAGTTAGTAAATGCATTGTATAAAACAATTAAGCATGAAAATAAAAGGTATCAATATTTACTGAAGTTAGGGGATTTGACATTCTTAGTCTTGTGGTGAGTGCAACTACTATCTAACATCATAAGTTGATTTTATTTCTCCTACACAGCCTTGCAAAATAAAACTTACACTTGCTTTTATGGTACCTAATGGATTTTGGGTCCATATTTGTTAGTGACCATAGAAAGATAAACTTTTGGTAACTATGCAAGTTTTTCATTTGGTTTTAGTAGATATGTTCCATTTTTATAAGGATAATTTTTGATATGATGCCCCTTTCAATTGTAGTAAAAGCATGTAATGTGACTAAATTTTCTATTTGGTTTAGCAGTCTTAGATTTTTTCTTTGATGTCCTTTTGGTTTGCTGTATATATCCTAAACTAGTTTTATTTTGGAAACTAGTTTCATTTTGTAGCATATCATTTAATCTTATTTTGCTATTTGTAAATCCCTGTAAAGCCTTGGTCCTATCTTAGATCTATAAATTTCACACTAATCACAAACTTTGCCTTCATTCATTACCTTTTCAACCAAGAGTTTTAAATCATGGTTTTCTTTTTTCAATTGATTGATTCTCTCAAGCAAACTTTCTTTCTCTTTGTTTGCATGCTTTAGGTCTTTCTTAGTTTTTACTAATGCATCATAGAGTTTGACACACATATCATCAACCTCATCATCATTTTCGTCATTATCACTACCATCATTAATAGGATTAAGCTTATCTTTAGAATAAAAGAAGGATTCATTACCAAATACCTTTTTGCCTTCATCATGTTTGGCCATAAGGTAGAGGAGTGCTTCTTCCTCTATTTCTTCTTCTTTTGAAGAATCAGCTTGATCATCATCTCAAATGGCTAGGTTGGCTTTCTTATGGGATGTCTTTTTTTTCTTTCTTTCCTATTCCAGCTATTTCTTCAAGTACACAGGATAGTTTAGTTTAAAGTGTCCAGTTTTTTTGCATTCAAAGCATGTTGACTTATATTTACTTTTATTCTGGTTTCTTCTTAGTTGATCTACTTTCTTATTCCTTTATTCCTCTTTTCTTTAAGTAATTTTAGTTGTTTCTTACTTAGCAAGGCTATATCTGTCTTATCATCTGCATCACTTTCTGATTCTTCTTCATCAGATTCAGTTGTCTTTGCAGCCTTCAGTGCTAAAGTTTTCTTTTTTTGTTATCACCATTATTCCTATATCTCTTCAGCTCTAGTTCATACTTTTTCAGATTCCCATAGAGCTCTTGAATTGTTGGCATCCCTATTTTATTGATTCCTTTATGGTAGTCACCTTTGGTTGCCATTCTTCAGTAAGAGATTTCAGAATTTTATGCACTAAATTTGCATTTTAAAATGTTCTTCCAAGTAACATCAGATGGTTAGTTATCATAGTGAATCTTTGTGTAAAGTCTCTAATTGATTCACCTTCTACCATCCTAAAATTTCATATTCAGAGACTAACACATGTACTTTAGATGCTTTAACTTGACTTCTGCCTACATGTGCTACTTCTAAAGTGTCCCAAATCTGTTTAGCAGTAGTGCAATTAAAAATCCTTTCATATTCATCAGGTGGTAGTGAATTTGAAATAATCCATTTGACTTTAGAGGCAAGGAGGTGTCTCTTCCTCTCTTTTTCAGTCCAAAGGGATTTTGACTTTGGCTGTGGAATACTATTAATTAATGTTTTAAGGTTTATAACCTTTTTCAACAATTTCCCACATGTCTATATCAGTGCCTTCAATAAAGTATTTGATTTTCTATTTCCAATAGGTATAGTAATGTCCATTAAAAACTTGTGGCTTGTTCAAGGGTGGACATTCAAGCAATAATGTGAAGCTAGAATCCATTCTCTTTAAAAAATAAAGAGTATCAAGATCCAAAGCTCTGATACTAACTTTAGGTGTCAAAAAATATATCATAAAAATGATCTTGCCCTTTTTGCATTTGTAAAATATGTATACTCTTTTTAAAGTGAGATTGGATTCTTGTTTGACAAGATTTATCAAAAAGACTCTATTGAATGATTAAGAAAATATTGAAGTAACTAATCAGATGAAGTGTTAAGTTTGAAGGAAAGATTAACCAATTAAATTATATTAGCAATTAAACCAAAATTGAAAAATTTAGAAATATAGCAAAATAGCATAATTGTAAATGCAAAAGCATAAAATGCAATCAAGAATAAACAGGAACAATAATTTTTAAAGTGATTCAACTTAAACTAAAACTGCAATTTAAGTCTATATCCACTGGATCAATCCTCAACCAGGTGACCACTTTTATTAATAACAACAGGAAATAACTAAGCTCTTGAATAGCCAGTTCATACACAAGAATTTTACTAGGCTTTTGCTAACCTAGAATATAAGAATTAAACTGGGCTCTTGTTAACCTAGATACAACAATTCTTTTATCTTAACAAACTATGATTAACCTCATAACCTAGAGATATTCTAAGAATTCAATACACCTTCAATTGGCTATAATTAACCTTAGAACTAAAGAAGATGCAAAGGGAAGATCAACATTTTCCTTTGTATCTCTAATTCCCATTAACCTAGAAATTTGAAATAGAAAACAAGAATAGATAAAGAAATATAATAACAAAGTTTGAGATAAATATCTCAAACATCTAGTGTGAAGTTCTCTTCAATTTTGATTCAAGATACTTTAAATTGTGAAATCTAATGAGGTAGATGATAAATCTGATAAAGCTTTAATAATTCTCTATTTTTTGCACTTGAAGAAATGTGAGAGTTGTGAAATTGAATGAGTTTGAGATAAGATTAGTGGTATTTATAGTTGCTTTAATTGACTTTCAAAAATAACTAACTTTTTGTTCCTGAATCAATTCGTGAATTGATTTGTAGTGGTTGCTAACTAATAAATCAATTTGTGAATTGATTCATCTATGAATATCATAAAGAAGTTCTTGATCGGATCGATTCATGAATCAAATCATAGCATTATGAAATCAAGTTATTAATCAATTTAGGTAAAATTCCTAACCTTTCAAGTACAATTTCAAAACTTTTCTTCATGAATTGATTGCTGAATCAATTCAAGTACATTTTTACAAGATCTTCAGTATAAATTAATTCATGAATCAATTCACATAGTATAAAATAGTTTTTATAAAACTTGCACTTGTGAAAACTTATTTGAAAACATTGTTTGAAAAACATTTGATTTTAGTTCACTTCAAGTGATTTATTTCTACCTCAGAATATCAATTTTAAGAAGTTTGCTTGAATCAAAATTGATTTGAATTCACATATAAAAGATCTTATTAAAAATAAAATAAGTGCTAAAACTATTTGTGGATCTCTTGAATCTCATACACTTTGATTCTGCAAAACAAGTAACAAATAATAAAACATATCGTTAGATATAAAATTATTTTCAACATCAAAACCAAAGAAATTAAAATAACGAAGCAATTACACTAGTTAGGTTAACAATCTCAAATGCTAATAATCTCCTTAGCTAGGTTAATAAGGTTAACATGATATACTTTTATAATATTTGAGAGTTAGAGAATTGTAGCTTTAGAGTAAGGCTAGAAAATCTTTAGATTGTAGGGGTGGGATTGCTTAAGTCCTAGAGAAAGATTAAGCGGCAAATAATTTGTAAAATAGCTAAAAAGAAATTATTAGTAGATAACCTTTAAGTGCTCAATTGACTTTGAGAGAGAGAAGTAAAGCCTAAAGGTATTCCTTTTGGACCATCAAACCTATATATTTTGGTTGCATCTTCTCTACCCTACTCCTTTATTTTCATGCTCTTTTGTTTACTATTTTAAAACAAATATTTGCTCTTTCAAATATGGTTTTATTGTTGAACATTTGTTTTTTGCTAAAAGCATTGTGCTTTTTTTTTTGAAAAATCAATAGGAAAAGTTTTAAAGCTTAAATTTGTTTTCAAATGCCAATTCACCCCCTCATGGTGTATCTCTACTATCAATTGGCATGAAAGCTCAATCTCTGTTATTAAACTTAACCATTTTGAGTAAAGATCTTATAGGTACAAGATAGAGTCTCATAGTCATGAAGGACACTTAACAACTAGACCACCTTTGTTCAATGGCACCAACCATGACTATTGGAAATATCTAACAATGATCTATCTTCAAGCCATTGATGACAAAATGTGGGAAATCATTGAACAAGGGCACACCATACCTATAAAAATGCAAGATGGAAAGGATCTACCTAAAGAAATAAGCGATTATAATAAAGATGAAAAGAAAAAGAGCAACCTCTATGCTAAAGCCAAAAATGCAATAATATAGGCCATGCCTCCCAAAGAATTCAAGAAAATATCCAAATACCCAATGATAAAAGATATGTAGCAAAAGCTCCAAATTACCTTCGAAGGAACAAAATAAGTAGGGCAAACATGTATAAGTATTCTTATATAAGAATTCAAACTCTTTTGTATGAAAGAAAGTGAAATAATTGAACCTATGTTTGAGAGACTATCCACCATTGCACATGATCATTATGCTCTTGGAAGAACCATTCCTAAACTTGATATCATCTTGAAGATCCTTTGGAATCATCCAAAATGTTGGCAATCCAAGAAGGTAATTATCTTGAAACTCTTACATATGATGAGATAAGAGATAAACTTTTGGCATATAAAAAAACATATATTAGAAATTCTTATGATAGGAGAAAAAGAAACATTGTTCTGAAAGCCTCTTAATCAAAACAAGAAGAAGTAGAAAAAGAAAAAGAAGAAAAGGAAGAATCATTTAAAAATGAAAATAAGGAAATGACCTATCTTGCAAAAAAATTATTTAATATGATTAAAAGAAAACCTCTTATAAGAAAAGAGTAAGTTAGAAAAGAAACAAGCAATCAAGCTCTAGCATGCTATGAATGTAAAAAGCTTAGTAATAAAAAGGTTGATTGTCTAAATCTCAAGAAAAAAATTTCAAAGAAGAAAGCATCAATGGCCTCTTGGGATGATGCATTAGTCTCCTCCCTTGATGAAGTAGAAGAAGAAAATGAGGACACTGCATATTTATGCTTTGTTGCCAAAGATTACTATACCGAGTTAAGGAATGTTTTTCTTGAAACTCTTATTCCTTATAGTAAGTGACAAAAAGCTTTTAACAGTTTATTATTTCATTGCCAAAGAGTTATGAAAAATTATCTCACCATGTTTGAAGAAAATGCTTCTTTGAAAACAAGGTTGAGTCTTCAAAAGAAGAAAAACAATCTTTACTTGAAGAAGTTGAATATTTTAAAAACAAAAATTGCTTTTGAGAAAAAAAGTTTTTGAAAAAGGAAATTACTTTTCAAAATGATTTAGAAATCAAATTTGATGTTTTATCAAATAAACTTATTTCCTTAAGTAAAAAGAGTTTTTATAAGAAAAAAGTAACTTCTCTTCAAAATGGCTTCAGAATCAAAAATGAAGTTTTGTTAAATAAAATCATTTCTTTGAAAAAGAAAAAAGAAGTTTCAATAAAAGAAAATGTAACTTTAAAGAAAAAGAGTTGTCCAAAAAATTTGAAAAATAAAAATAATAAGTTGAAAAAGAAAGTCAATATTTAGAAAATAACCTTGCTCTTTTTGTCAAAAGTAAAAAGAAGTTGAATATTGTTTTGGGAAGACAAAAATGGTCTTTTAATAAAAGGAAAGTTGATTGTATTCAAGGAAGTAGTATAAAAAATATTACAAGAACTACTTTGTAAAAGCTAACAACTCATCTACCCCTCACATGACAAATAAATATTGTGGGAAAAAGGGACATGTATTGCAATCTTGTGCTTATAAGAGAAAGTCATAGTATAAAGGTGCATATCTTGGGGTATCAAGAGGTCAATATCAAAAGAAATATCCAAAAAGACCTAAAATGTTATGGGTACCTAAAAATAGATAAATGTCTTTTTGCACATTAGCTTTAAATCAAGCATTAGAAAAGGCTGTTGATTTCTTGATAGTGTTTGTTCAAAATAGATGACAAGAGATTCGAGCAAGTTTATCTCTCTTAAACCAATTCAAGAAAGCAATGTAGTTCTTAGTGATGTCACTAGTTACAAAAGCATCATTTTGATAAAATTGGTATAAGCTTTTCATCTCATATCAATAATGTTAGAATGATTGAAAGACTCAAACACAATCTCTTGAGCATTAGTCAACTTTGTGACAAATGTTATAAAGTTATATTTGAATCCTCTCATTGTTATGCATGAAACATCACCAATAATAAAATATCATTTGTAGGCCAAAGAATGGATAATATTTATTCAATTTCCTTAGAGAATATTCCTTCAAAGAAAACAAAATGTTTCCTATCTTCAAATGATCAAAGTTAGCTTTGGCATAGAGGGCTTTGGCATACCAACATGTGTCTTGTATCAAATCTTCATAAAAAATGATATGGTTCTTAGCCTTCCTAAAATCAATTTGGAAAAAAAAAACCATATTTGCAATGCTTTCCAACAAAGGAAATAAGCAAAATCATCTTTTCAACAAAAAAAATGTTGTTTCTTGGAGCTATTGCATATAGATCTTTTTGATCATACAAAAATTCCAAGCTTTGGTGGCAAATGACATGGATTTATTATTGTTGATGATTTCTTAAGATATACTTGGGTGCTCTTCCTTGCACATAAAAATGATACATTTCATGAATTTGAAAAGTTTTGCATAAGGGTTCAAATTGAAAAAGTTGTGTGTATATCAAGCATTAGAAGTGATCATGATGGAGAATTTAAAAATCATATTTTTCAAACTTTTTCGTGAAGAAAATGGTATAAGCTAGAACTTTTCTTATCATAGAACTCTTAATAAAATAGGATAATGGAAAGGAAAAATTGAACTTTAATTAATATGATTAGAAGCATGTTTTGTGAAAATGATCTTCCAAAATATTTTTTAGTGGAAGCTATAAGCATATCATGTTAGATCATTAATAGATACTTGATACATCCCATCTTAAAGAAAACTACTTATGAGCTTTAGAATGAAAGAAAATCTAATATAGCTTACTTCCATGCATTTAATTGAAAATGCTATATCATAAACAATAGGAAAGATCACCTAGCATAATTTGATTCAAAATCTAATGAAGATATTTTCATGGGATACTTTACCACTACTAAAACATATAGAGTTTATACTAAGAGAACTCTAGTGATATAGAAATACATGCATGTTGTATTTGATGAGATTAATGATTTACTTTTACGTAAGCATTTAAATGATGACGATTTCATGTAAAAAAAATACACAGCCTCATTTAATGCTTAGAAGGAGCAAGCACAGCAAAGCAGTTTGAAAGAGCAAGAAAGTTAGAAAAAGCAAGAGCATTTGAAAAAGTAAAAGACCTTTAATAAGTAACTCGAGGAGCAAACTCCAAGAATGCTACATTAAAATCTTCTTAAAGAATAGAGCCACATTCTTAGCTACTCAATGGAATATATCATTAGAGATCCATTTGAAGGAATCAAACAAGATCCTTATGTAGAAATAACAAATATAGTCTAGCTCTTTTCTCACATATTAAGCCAAAGAATACCAATAAAGCATTGAATGATAAGAGTTAGATTCAAACCATGCAAGAGGAATTCAATCTATTTGAAAAGAATGAAATATGGAAGCTTGTGCCCAAACATCATGATCATCTAATCATTGGCACAAAATTGCTCATTTGCAACAAGCTTGATGAATCCAGAAATGTAATAAGAAATAATGAAAGGTTAGTAGTACAAGGATACTATCAACAAGAAGGTATTTGCTATGATAAAACTTATGCTTTTATTGCTAGACTTGAATCTATTAGAATGCTACTTGTTTTTGCATCATTCAAGAATTTCAAACTATATCAAATGGATTTTAAAAGTGCTTTCTTGAATGGTTTCTAAATGAAGAAGTTTATGTGAAACAACCTCCCAGATTTGAAAACCTTAATGCTTTGTATGGTCTTAAGCAAGTTTCTAGAGCTTGGTATAAAAAACTTAGAAAATTCCTTATTGAAAATTATTTCTTAAGAGGAAAATTAAACATTACTCTTTTCATCAAAAAACATTGACCATGATATTTTGATTATGCAAATATATATTGATGATATTATATTTGGGTCTACTAATGAACTCTTATGCATGGAATTTTCAAATTTTATGAAAAGAATTTGAAATGAAAATGATGGGAGAACGTGCATTCTTTCTTGGGCTTCAAATGAAACAAACCAAAGATTGTATCTTTTTTAATCAAGCCAAGTATAATAAAGATCTCTTGAAAAGATTCAAAATGGCAAATGGGAAATTTTTAGGCACTCCTTTTGAGTTTATCCACTAAACTAGACAAATATGAAAATGGTAAACTGGTATTTGAAAAGTGATATAGAGGTATGATTGGCCCACTCATTTATTTAATCATAAGTAAATCGGATATTATGTTTAGTGTATGCTTGTGTGCAAGATATCAATCTAATTCTAAAGAATCTCATTTGATTGTTGTGAAAAAAAAAAAGAATCTTTAGATACTTATAGGGAACAAAAGATATTGATTTGTAGTATCCTAAATTGAATGCTTTGATCTTATTAGATACTTAAATGCTAACTATAAAGGATGTAAACTTATATAATAACACTAGTAGGGGTGCTAAATAGGCCTCAAGCCCGTGGGCCTAGTGAGCTGGCTCGTATTTTTTTATGAGCTGGACTAGGTGATGGTTAGCCAATTTAAATGTGGGCCTGTGCGAACTCGTCCTGGCTAGCCAATTTAGCACCCTAGAGGTGCTAAACTAGTCTCAAGCCCATAGGCCTAACGAGCTGGCCCATATTTTTTTAAGGGCTAAACCAAATGATGGTCAGCCCGTTTAAATGCGAGCCTAAATGGGTTTAAATGGACTTAGCCTGTTTAGGCCCACATCCGCACGGGCTAGGCCAACTCTGCGCGGGCCGGTCTATTTAGCACCCCTAACACTAGTGGCATATGTCACTTTTTAGGCCAATGCCTTATTTTTGGCACAACAAAAAGCAAGTTTCGATTGCTCTTTCTGCAATTGAAGTTAAATATATGGTAGTCAGAAGTTATCGTGTACAATTATTATAAATGAAGCAACAACTTGGAGATATGGTTTTAATTTTGAATATATCCTAATACTTTGTGATGATACAAGTGCTATCAATTTGACCAAAAATCTTATTCAAAATTTCAAAACCAAACATATCAAGATTAGACATTATTTATATGAGATTAAGTTCATAGATGGGATATTCAGCTTAACTTTATAAATATAGAAAATTAACTTGCTGATATTTTCACAAATCCCCTTAATAAAGATCGATTTTATTTCGAGAAAATTACTTTGATCTCCCCTAAAGTTTAATGAAATTACATGAACCTCAACTCTTATTTCAAATCCTGCTTAGAATATTTTATATTATTTAATTTGAATTTATAATCATCTTTTCTCATTATTCATTGATAAAAATTTCAATATGGGTTTAAGCGTATTATTTTTCTTTTATGTTTCAAGGGAGGTCTAAGTAGGTTTTAAAACTAGAGGGAAAGTCCACTTAATTTCATTAAACCTCTAAGGTGGTTAAAGTATTTTTCTCTTTTGTTTATTATAAAAGAACTCAAAATGAGAAATCTCAATTAATCTTGATTTAAAAATGTTGCATCATAATTTTTACACTTTTATATTCTTATCCTATACATATATGTTATGCATAAAATGTCTTTCTCTTCAAAAATTTGAAAAATGATAAGATATGAGAAAAGAGCAACCCCCTCATTGTTTCTGAAAAAGTAGGGTGGAAAAGACAAAAGTTAGTTGATTAAAGCTCTCATCACACTTTGTTCTCTCTTGGTTGTTGCTCACCAAGCTCATTTAATGCTTTAGATAAGCCTTAGCCTCTCTCCTATGTATGCATGGTAAATAAGACCTTTATCTCTTATATCTTTAATCAAAGTTTTTAATTGCTTTATTTCATAAACATTATGTGTCTTAAACTTTTCCTTTTTAATATTTAAAAGCCATCTTTTTCTTTTGGTTTTAAAAAATATAAAATATTTCCTTTCTCTTATGAACTTCTTCTTAATTTTTTTTTTATTTTTATCTCCTCAAAACATTAAATTATCTATTTTCTCTTATTTAACTTTCTCTATATATATAAATATTCTTTTTCTAAAGGTTGTTTTAATGTTATAAGGTTGCAACTTTTTATCTTAAAAGTTTGTTATTATTTTTTTCCTAAAAATCCTTTTATTATATATATGTGCCTTATTTCAAAATTTGTTTTATTAAAATATCTTTTTGTTCTCATTCAAATAAACCATTTTATAGTTTCTTTTAAAACTAATCATTATCTCCTTTTGAATAATTCAAATTTTCTATTGTTTAAAATTTCAAAAAGAATTTTACTATTTATGAAATTTTTTCAAAAAGAGAAATCCTTATTTCTTCTTTTTTGTGCCTTTTCACCATGCTCAGCTTAATCGCTGCACCTTTGATCTGTGAAGCTAACATGAAGTTCTTCTAAAACCTTTACACAAATTGATATAAGTCTCTTCATGCAAAAGCCTTACATAGCAAAAGTCCTATCCACATGTCATTCCTTTTGCACCCTAACCCTATTTTTATATAACCTTATGCTCGCTCTTTTCGCTTCTCACCCAAAGCTTCTCTAATGGCTTCCCAAACCAAAATAACAACCTTTTCTAATTATTTCTTCCAAAATCCCAAAGCCAAGGCCCATTTTCTTAATCAAATCAATAAAAGAAAATGTGTGATCCATCAATGCATTGATCTCAAATCCTTCAAAAAAGAGCAATTGAAGTGTGTTGCTTGGTTGAAGTTAAGGTTGAGAAAAATTGTGTTGCTTGGTTGAAGTTAAGGTTGAGAAAAATTGCTCAACCTAAGTGATGAAGTGTTCAACTGGTACGCTCAGCTAGTCTATGCAAACATCACCCTAGAAGAACCAATTCAAGTATGGTTATCTTTGTGAATGGAAGAGAGATTACACTTATTGTGGAATTGCTTAACAAATCCTACTCCCAAATGGTGGATTTTGTGTGACATCAATAAAGAAAAGCTTTAATGTGAATACTATGATGCTGTGGAGTGGTTCAAAGTGATATCAAATGACCAAAGCTCTTTCTCTAAAGTCAAGCATTGGATGCTTAACTAGGAATGGAAGGTACTCTACTACATTATTTGTCGATTTCTTTATGCTAAAGGTGGCTCAATAAACAATGTAAGTGGCATTGAACTATTCTTGCTGTGGGTCGTTGGAACTGAATTTAAATTAAATCTTGGATATATTATTATACATCACCTTGTCCTTATGAGAAACAAGAATCATTAACCTTTGCCTTATGGACTTTACATTACTAAAATCTACAAATATTTTAGTGGTGATTTAAGCAAAGAATAAGGTGAAATGGTAATTTTGAGAAATACTTTTAATTCTACATGGTTGAAAGGAGTCAAATTCTCAAAAGAAGAATCATAAGCATTTCTAGAAAGAGAAAAGGGATTGATCCAAGAAGTTACTATGCAAAGAAACATGAAATGCAAAGAAAGTTTTTGCTTGTGTTTGAATTTCAAGATACTTCTTTCACCAGAAAGAGCAAGCAATCTGATTCAAACTTCAATGAGTCTAATGATTCTAAAACTACCTTGAGCAACTTAATCCATACACAAACAGATGCTAAACCTACTCCTCTAACATCTAGAGCTAAAGGAATCACTTTTTTTGAGGTGTCTATTCCTAATAATTCTAGATATCTTAAAGACCTTAGTGTTAAAAGAGAAAGTGGATGCTTCAAAAGAACATAAACTGAAAGAGTTTGCTAAGACTCTAAGATTGATGAGTAAGAATGTTGGTGACTTATCCAATCTAAGGATGTCTACTAGACTTCAAAGTGGTGTTGTGAACATTCCTCTTCCAAAGAGCAAGAAATCAATTTGAAATAAAGATGTATTTATAAATCTCACTTATAAGCCACATTCTCAGCATAAAAAGCCATTTTCAACATCTTACCACACACCTTCACAAACCCTTAGCTTTAGTCTTCACCACTACAGAATCTAATTCTCTTGAAGTTTAGTTTATAAAGATCAAGCTAATGAACAAGGTAATGAAAAGCACAATTTAAGGGGGAGCATGCTAACCTTCATGATTATATAGCACCAACTGAGGGGGAGCACATTATTCTTTCTAAAAATGATGATTTTGATGCTATTATCAAACATTGCATGGCTTTTACCCTTTTCAAGGTATTGAATAAAGAAGAAAAAAAAGAAGTTGCTTCTCACATTGAAATTCTTGCATCCAATTCTGAATCTTCTAAAAGTGGTCAACTTGAGGATGGATCTTCAAAGGCTTTAATTATAAAATTTCATTTAGAACTTGGAGAAACAAGTGTTAAGAAGGATGTGAAACTTGATGAAATCCTTTCTCCGGGAAAGTAAGCTGTCAAGACTCTCACATCTTTCTAATGCAAGCACTACATTTTAAGAGTTTTTAGATCTTTCGAAGTCCTCTCCAATGAACCTTGCAGCTAAACCACTTTAAGATGAGCCTAAAAATTAATCTTTTAGTTTCTTTACTCTAAAAACATAAGACAACAATAAGTTGCTAGGTTGGCTAAAAATATGAGATTCTGGTAACCATAAAAATCTATCCAAGAGGTTTAAACTCCAATTCCTACCATGATTGATTTGGATGATGTTTTCTTAATGTGAATGATGGAAATTAGCCTAGAAATGTCTTGAATGAGTTGCCTCTAACTCTTATTTTGGCTTCTCCACATGACAACTTTTCTCCTTATGGAATGAGAAATTTGAATGAAAAAAGTCATGATAGAGTTCAAGCAACTTGGAAGTTAGAGTTGGTTGGTTGGAATTTGAAAGTCAAGGGTTGAAAAAAGACCTAAGTTCTTGGAAAACTAGTATGGCTATGGAATATGTAACAAAAATCACTTTTTTGCCATCCATGATTATGTAACAAATCAAGGATGCCTTGGCTCTTCTTTCATAGACTTAGCTAAGGATTTGCTATTTTCTTATGTCTTCATGTTTTTACTATAAAAAAAACACGCTATTTAGCAATGATTATATAGCAATAATTACATAAACTGCCACTAATGTAGAATGATAACGACGGTTAATAAAACTGCCTTAATGTTTTATGGCTTTTTTAATATCAATGGTGGTTTAAGTGATAACTACCGCTATGTTAATGTTTGAATTCACCATAAAAACCCTTCTATTTCTTAGCCCACAAAGACATACAAATAGTTGGAATAAGTGCGTCTCTACCTGCGGTAATTTGCAAATAAGAAAGTGAAAACTCAGGTGTTGGGCGGTGTCTTCATAAGAAGAAAGTGCAGTGTAGTGATTCTTCAATATCTTCAGCTGTTTAGCAGTTTTCCAAGGTAAGTGGTTGTCTTTGGTCTATGGCTTTTTTATGCTTCTTCCTTTTTCTCTTTAGCAGTGAAGCATTTGTCTAATTTGAAATTGCCCTAGTTAGTATTCTAAACTTTATTTTGTTTCTTTTCTTCTTCTTTTTTCCCATTTATATATGTGAACAATTGTGATTTCGATTCCTAGTCTTCTACTTTTTTGCTTGGTTGCTGAGAAATCTCAGGAAATCTTAGTTGGGGTTGATGATTTTTTTTTTCGAAACAGTGAGTGAGGATGCTACTTCATTTCTTTATATGATTTTTAGCTTTGCCTTCATGGGTTAGTGGGTGATAATAATAATCGATATTATTAATTATCTAGAAATTATAGGGAGTATCTCATTAATAGCGTGCAACTAGACTTGACTTAAATAATAAGGATGTGAACATGGTGATGAGGAAAGCTCGAGCTATGGCAATAACAAGATCATATGGAAATGATCTTTTCAAGGCATCCAAATTCTTGGAGGTGTGCGATGCCTATGGAGAGGGCCTTGAGCATGATCCATTAAACTTAGTTTTGCTATGCAATCGAGCTGCTTGTAAATCCAAATTAGGACAATACGAAAGAGCCATGGATGATTACACGGCTGCCCTTAACCTACGCCCATCTTACAGTGAGGCTAGATTAAGAATAGCTGCTGTAAAATGATAGTTGTTTGATATCTTGACAATTAGCATTTTATAATGTATCATGACACTGTATGTTAGTATATTCTATTTAATAGTCATAATGACCATTACAATTAGCATTTTATAATATATCATTTTATACTATATGTTAGTATACTCTTTTCTCATCAAGAAAATCATAGAAATAATATGGGTCTCTAGAATTTCTTTTCTTTTGGACCTATGAATTGCTCCCTGAGAGAAGGTAATAGTTGCTTTACCATTGGAGTCACTAAATTGGATATCTTGGGTTAAGTGTAGAGCTTGAGCAATCGATGACTTTGAATACCAAACCCCAATTTAATTATATCATCTAGCATCCTCATTTTATATTATGTTCTATGATATGGTCAATAAACAAAAAACCTTTAGCTTATGCACTTTGAATGTAAATAATGGATAGTTTGATTGGTTGCTATTTCTTTAGTTGCAGACTAACAAGCCATATCCTCCATTGGCATCAGGAGAATATTCCAATGGATTTGTTTAAGCTATTGTGGTAATTTTGGTAATATTTGTTAAATTATTTCTGTCAGCTATTATGTTGCACATTATTTTCCCTACTTGATCTTGCTGGTATAATTAACAAGAACTTTGTTTAAAGTAACAAATTAAATTTGCTCATGCTCAATTGATTAGTTTAAGTTTGGACAATTAAATATTTGTTTGCCATTGGTTTCAATTGTATAGCTATTATGTTTTTCATTCATGTAGGAACTCTAGTTTTAATCTTAGAAATTTTTAGAATTGTGTACTATAAATGTGATTAGAATACTGCATCATTATTTATTATGGACAATTGTTAGGCTTTGTTTCTTGAATAAATATTTTCACAAAACTATCTTTTGGACCCCCATCCAACTTCACTTTTATCTATCCTCTTAAAAGAAGGTCAACAGGATGAAAAGCCAAAAGTTTTCTAATGTAGTCCCTTAGCTAACTACAAATCTTTAACTTACAAGTGAGAAAAAATTTAGAATTGGTGACTGAGAATGTTGATGTTAGTGTTTTTTAAGATCAAGGTAAGATGACTACAAGGAAAAATTATTATTCATGTATAGTTGACAGTTTAGAAGAATGATAATTGAGCTTTTAATGAATCTAAACTTTTTCCTACTCTATGTGATCCGAGCATGATTAATGTTAGTTTTTGCCATTTTATTAATTTTTTTGTCTACACATTAGTATTAAGTGTAATCTGAGCATGATAGGTACTTTATGGAAGCAAAATTGGATATTATCAATTGCACATCTCTCCCCATCCATCTATCTTATAATAGTTTTCATTTCATCTCATGGCTTAATATTTTCAACCTTCTGCTACAAGTTTTGTTATTAGAAATTCCAAGAAAAGGTGAAGAAAGAAAAAAAAGGAAAATCAATTGATTTTTTTTCTTTTTGTGAAGAAGGTGAAGTTTCTGGTGATTTTGAAACTTGAATTGATCATTAGTTTGTAAGTTCTGAAACTTAAAAGTGTTTCACAAGAACTTCAAGGAAATAATGGAAATTTAGGAGGATTGAGAAAGGGTCTAACATCTATTTGCCAGGGGGATAGGTCTAAATGACAGGACTTTTCTACTAGGCTGGGTTGACATGACCAAAGGATGAGCAATAGAGTTAATAAAGTGCCTCCCATAAGAAAGTTCAAGTTCAATTTTTTGGTTCATTGGTATCCTGACATGTTTTCAAATTTTCTTGAGTTCTAGGAGCTTCCTTCTTCTCCATTACTTGTTGAACCCCCTCCAAGTGCCTTTCTTTCTATATCATCAAGTCTTGCATTAACTTGAAATGATGAAACAAAAGTATTAATTTAGTCACACGAATATACAGCACCACAATACCTATAGGAAATTATACAAAGCCACAGATGCACTCAAAGTTTTTCATGTGTGCCTCCAAAGCTAGTGATTAGAAATTTAAAGCCATCACTAAACTAATAGAGAAAACTATAGATACTGCACTAATTAATTAGTG
>JANHAO010005986.1:0-21947 GCA_026873985.1 Saraca asoca | reverse complement strand
TCTTCTAACAAGATAATCCTATTTATAGAAGAAGAAGAGCACACAAGCATTTAATGCTAGCTACAGTTGTGTTACATCAAATAAAAAGGGAAAAGACTTTTAAGAAGTCTGCATCCGGCAAATGGGCTGTGAAGCAGGCCTTTTTTAGGCCGACAAGTAAGCTTCGTAGCTGCTATTGCGTCAGGCAAAAATACTTTGCTGTTTCCAGCGAGGGCTTCTCGGGGAAGCCGGTTTGGGCTTGCTGCAATGAGGGGGCGAGCGTGAAGGGTGCGGTCGCTGTCCTGATCCTCAGGCCTATTGTCGCAGAGTTGTGCTGTCGCTGAGGCACGATCTTTCATACCACGATCGAGCGAGGTGGTCGGGACAGGATTTGGCACCTAATGCGCTCATTGCTGTTTGCCTGAGCTCTCGAAGGCTTTTTGCTGAGACACGAGGGCTGGTCCTCAGCTCCTAGAGGACTCAAGTCCGCGTCCGCATGATGCTTATTTTTAGCGTATAACAGAGGGTTTTTTAGGGACCCAAGCTATTTCCCGATTATTGAGGTGACAAAAGGGTGCCGAACGACCAGAAGGAGAAGGAAAAGAAAGTAATGCACCAGGGGTTAACGTGGTTCGGCTAGATCCGGACGGCACTAGACCTTATGTCTACGGAGATATTTTATTAGTACCAAGGATTATTTACAGGGCTTTGTTATTACATTCAGCAGAGTTTCTGCCAGTCTTTATTCGACTCTCTCTCTCTCTTTCATGCCCTCCTCTTTTTACAATGACTCTACCCCCATTTATATAAGTATGGAAGGGTACAAATGGAACTAAATTAACTGTACTTCTATTACATCAAATATTAAATATATAAGACTGCCTAGGGTACTATAGACTGGCTCCTACAGATTGCTTACTGCGAATGGGACCTGACGGTCGTATTTATAGAATGGCGGTGCAAGTTATTTATTGGTTTTATGCTTGACTTCAGTGAGCTTTTGGCTGAATGGGGCTACGTCTCTACGAGCTGGAGCCTATTTGCTGAGAATGCCACTGGCTTGCAACTCCGAGCTAGTTCGATCAGCGAGCTTTGTGCTTCAGTGAACTGAATCCTCTTCAGTGAGCTGTGGCTTTTCGCACAGTGAGTTCATTTCTCCTGACAGACTCGATTCCTTCTAGGCCTCTATCAGCCCGCTTCTCAGTGCCAAATTTCACTAGTAACACTAGCCCCTAACTCTCAGTTTGCTTTGCAGACTAGGAGTTGCAGTTTTATTCTGGAAGGGTCTTCTCAGTCAAAGTCCTCGACGTTCAGTCTGTCGTGTTGTCACTTCAAACTTCACTTCACCTAAGCCAGACCATGCTTCTTTTCTGAGCGTGATCCTTAGCCATTGGCGTGGCAATTTCATTCCTTTTGGACCGTTCAATTAGGCAGCCAATTACCCTTTGGTTCCTTCAGCGGACCTAACTAATCTATATAACACTTGTGAAGTTCTTCAAGTTTCTCAACAAGGTGCTCTAATGGAGATCAAAGTTAAGCCCCTCATTTTTCTAATAGCTTGGCCTCCGATGAAGCTCTCTAAGGCGTGTATGGCCTACTGCAGAAAATTTTGAGGCGTGAATGGCCTACTGCACATGACTCCCATTGGATAGCTCTTTATGCTAGCTCCGGGGAAGTCTTATGTAGATCTTGGGTTACTTCTTCATGGCTTTGCCGTGATTTCCAACCTTGCCAGCTAGACTCCTGATCCCTTTTTAAATTGCTCTAGGCTTGGTCAAGGAGGAACCACTGCCTTATGAGGGATATAAGCAGAAGCAATTGGGCTCACTGGTCTTCCTGTTGGTGGGAGTTCGTCTTCAGATAGTTGGCTTTCTGCTTTCAACATTAGCTCCAAGCTTTCATTTTTGCCTCTGTATTTCCCTCTTTCTGATGTAAATTTACCTCGTTAGATAAGGCCTTTTAATGAATAAGCTTCTCTGTATGGCTCTTGAATGTTGTATTGGATGTCTTCATCCACTTTTGTATATTGCTACACGTTAATGGAATGTTCACATGGCCAATTGGCTGCAACTTTTATGTAATGAGCTTTTGCATAAGGTTGCCTTGATCAATGATAAGTAGAATTTAGCCAGGTCACATGCGAACTGTGCCTAAAAGGATCTCGTTAGTGAGCTGAGATTATTTGTTCGCATGAGAGCTACGTTTTATTGCTGTGGCAATTTTATTGCCTATCAAATAGCTAAATTGATTCTGATGTCTTTGTGCCATATTTAGCTCATGGCTCTCTGTCAGATTTTGAGAGTTTAATAGTACCTCCACACTTTAGTGAGCTCATAGCTACGCTGGATTTTGGGTGTTTAATAGTGCATCTGCACCTTAACGAGCACACAGCTATGCTGGCATTATTAGTTTTTAATAGTGCCTTCACACCTCAGTGAGCATACAGCTCCACTGACACTGTGAGTGTTTAATAGTGCCTCTGCACCTCTGCGAGCACGCAGCTACACTGGCACATTTCATCAATTCATCTCTGGAATGAGCTTTAGGGGGCCTCAGCTTAGGAAGCTGGCAAATTCATCAATTCATCTCTAGAATGAGCCTCGAAAGGCCTTAACTTAGGAAGCTGACAAATTCATCAATTCATCTCCAAAATGAGCTCTGGGGGCTTCAGCTTAGGAAGCTTGCAAATTCGACTTGTACATTACAATTATCAACACAAAATTACACACTAATAAAGACAAAAGAAAGAAAATGGGAAAACTAAAATACATTGTCAATATATGATCCAAACTGAAGCTCCTTGCTCTTGGTTAGGATTTTGCTGAGGACAAGATCGCTGCTCCACGGGTCGTACCACATACCCTTACAAATGCCTTCTTTTGATGACATCCTCTATCGCATCCCTCAATGCCCAATATTTCGAGGTGTTGTGTTCGATCTCGTTGTGGTAGGCACAGAATTTATCTTTATTGTTTCTGAATTTGTTGGGTGTCCATAAAGACTTGGGCTTCCCGAAGCCTTCTCTATCCCGCTCCGCTAGGAATATCCTATCCTGAGTTTCGAACAAAATGCTATAACTTTCATGACGGCCTTGGTATCAAGGCCGCTCGTTCCTGCTCCTCTTGATGATTTGAAGGTTGGAGCCATCCTGCCCTTCTCTGTGACAATTCCTTTTTTTATTTTGATTTGAATTGCTTGAATCAAACCTCATTGAGCCAAAAGTTTCATCCCATCTAGCTTACCTCACAGCTCACTCATAAAACTCCCCATGGTCCTTTACTGACGACTTGTAAATGCTCTTATACAACTTCCCATCCTTGTGGAGTCCCGCATAGATCGTTGCCAAAATAGTTTCCTCCGAAGGATTCTCTACATTGTTGACCTCATGCCTAAATCGAGAGATGTAGTCCTTCAATGACTCTTCTTTTCACTGGAAGATCATAGCAAGGTGGCAAGCTGGAGTGAGCTGTCTTTTCAATGCATAATATTAGTCAGCAAATTTCTTTTGACATTTTTCCTAGTTGCCTATGCTGTGAGCTGGAAGGCTTATAAGCCATGCCAAAGGCAAGCCCCCTAATGTTGCTGGGAACACACGGCACTTCACAAGAGGGTTAGTTGTCATGAGATCCATCTAGACATTGAACGCATCCAGGTGATCGTATGGGCCCTATCCCCATTATAGAGTGGGATCGAAGGAACTTTGAACTTCAGGGGAAGGGTTGGACTTCGATTTCCTCAGTGAAGGGTGACCTCGCTTTATATCGAGCTCGTTTATCTGGAGCTCAAAAATGCTCTTCGAACTGATCCATCCTCTAAAATAATTTTTTTATAAGTGGGTCTCGTACCAAAGACCGTTGATTCTCCTGGTCGTGACTGTAACGACTTGGAATTTGCTATTGAGAGGAATAAGCTAGAGAATTTCCCTAATTGGCGTTGCCTGAACGTCCAACTTGCTACTACTGGTGAACATTCGTGGGCACGGTAACTTCAGCCTGCTTCTGCATGCCTTGTGCTAGCGTTGTGACCACTCTAGTCAGTTCTCCCATCATATTTTCCAGTCTTTCCTGATGTCAGAGCCAAATCTGCACTCCATCGGTGCTGTTAGCAACGACAGCGGGCTAAATAGAATTGGCTGGGGGCAGGCTAGTAGTAGCACGAATGATGGGAATGGTGGAGGAATCCGTCGTTGACACATAACCTTCTAAGGGATTAACTTAAGCATTTGAGGTTCTCATGGTTTTCCCTCTGGCCATTGCAACTACCTAAACGATCAAATAGAAGACAAAAGACCAATTAGTACAAAGAAGGGTCTCATAGGGTATGCCAAAATATTGACAGTGGATTTCAATTTGACCCAAATCTGTCCAATGAAGA
The DNA here is from genome assembly GCA_026873985.1 of Saraca asoca. Classification (NCBI taxonomy): domain Eukaryota; kingdom Viridiplantae; phylum Streptophyta; class Magnoliopsida; order Fabales; family Fabaceae; genus Saraca; species Saraca asoca. The sequence goes on along the minus strand of JANHAO010005986.1, from coordinate 17,594 downwards.
GGGCTCTTTGGGGACCCAAGTTGTTTCCTGATTGTTGAGGCGACGAGAGGGTGCTAAACGACTAGAGAGAGAATGAGAAGAAATGAGTGCACAAGGGTTCGACTAAATCCAGATGGCACTGGAGCCTATGTCCACAGAGATATTTTATTAGTACCAAGGATTGTTTACAAGGCTTTACTATTACATTCAGCAGAGTTTTTGCCAGTCTCTATTCGACTCTCTCTCTCTCTCTCATGCCCTCCTATTTTTATAATGACTCTAGCCCCCCATTTATAGAAGTATGAAGGGGTACAAATGAAACTAAATTAATTGTACATCAATTACATCAAATATTAAATGTACAAGATTGCCTATGGTACTATAGACTGGCTCCTGCAGATTGCTTACTACAAATGGGACCCGATGGCCATATTTGTAGAATGGTGATGCAAGTTGTTTGTTAGTTTTATGCTTGACTTCAGCTAGCTTCTGGCTAAATGGGGCTGCGTCGCTATGAGCTCAAGCTTATTTGCTAAGAATGTCATTAGCTTGCGACTCCAAGCTAGTTCGGTCAATGAGCTCTGGCCTTCAGCGAATTGAATCCCCTTCAATGAGCTGTGGCCTTTCGCACAGTGAGCTCATTTCTCCAGACAGACTCGATTCCTTCTAGGCCTCTGCCAACCCGCTTCTCAATGCCAAATTTCACTAGTAACACCTTATATTATTAAAATTATAAATTCTATTTTCTATGTGATAAATGGATATGAAAATGCTTTGATATGTTGATGTATGTTTGACAAACATTGCTTATTCGAACAAGGATTTTTATGTGTTGTGATATAATAATGTTGTTGTTTTGAGAATTATGCTACTTGATATGTTAAACTAATTGATTTAAGATATTAGATCCACTGGAGAATTTACTGGGAAGCCGCAAGTGTACTTGTGTATATGTAATGGAAAGATAGTGGTTCCCTCTTAGAGTTGCCTTTAGGATTGCAATTGTATATTTTGCTCTATTGAGCATGTATCACTTTTAGAAATCTTTATTGATTTTTTTCCTTTTATATTATGTTATGATAAGCATATTTTCACAGTTGCATATTTTGATAATTATTATTATGTTATTGGTTATTATGTTTTCAAATCTATTTTGAAATCGTGCTTGTTTATTTCATTTTATCAAATATCATGTTTTCAATTTCTTGATTTTCATATCAGATTATAGTTTTCAAATGTATATTGAGATCATGGTTGTAGAACGGGTAAGCATATCTTCACAGCAATGTATATTTATATATATATATATACTTTCGGACATGATTTTTATGTGGGATTTTTAAGTGATCATGAAATTGTTTACTCACTAAGTTTTTATGAAACTCACTCATCTCTTTCCATGTTTTTTATTAGAGCCTAAGGACACATCTGCGACCCCTCCATCTCATCTTGGACTTAGATTTGCTTAATGATTGAGTGGACCCCTCCTGCAAAGATTAAGGTATATAAATGGTGTAAAGCTTGGCAGTTTGTGAGATTGTATATGCATGCATCGTGTTTGATTGTTGGATACCCAGTAGGATGTAAGTTGTATAGTCTGGGCCACTGTATATTATTATGTTGTTATATAGAGTGTGATGGGCGTGTAGCCCCTTTTTGTGTTGTATGGGCCTTGAGGCCAGGTATCAGGAAAATAGAGGAAACTCTATCAAATTTTCATTAGAATTTAATATATAAATATTTCATCGTGAATTGATGAAATAGTGAGTCATTGGTATGTTATGTACATTATAAGACTTGTAGGGGATTTTCTGATGGAAGGGGATTCCGAATGGTGACCTTTATGCTGGTCACATTCCATGGATTGGGGCATGATATTAGGTCACCACATCTAAGACCTAGACTCTAGAAGGCAAGGGGGACTCGACTGTTAGGCTACTAAAACCCAGAAAACTAATGAAGGACTTGAAACGACAATCAGAAACCCTAGAGTCTATTAACCAATCAATCAGAAAAAGCTAAACCAAACAGAAGGAAACACATAAGCAAACAGGTTCAACTGACATTCCAGATTTCTTTAACTATAAGCAGAAAAATCGCATGCAAACTACAAAATGAAGATAACCAGAAACCATAAGTCAAAAAGAGAGAGCTCATTGTATTAACCCAAGGAAAAGGCTAGAGATGTAAACGAAGCTGGTTTTTGGTGAGCAGAACCCAAACCACAAGCTGGGTAAACTAGAATAGCATTGACAGCCTCGAATGGCTATGAATGGTCATGGACTTGACAAAGAGAGAATGAGAAAGAGGAGTTTGGGAGTTTCAGATTTCAAATGGCAAATGGAAGGGAGAAAGCCTCTTCTTAAGTTATATAGCACATAGTCTGATCGTTGGATTTAGGAACCCATCAAATACCTGTGATCTGACTGTTCAATTGATGCCAGCAGTAAGTTGCTGCCAACCTGGCAAGGAAGGTTCACTAAAGGTAGAAATAATCATACGGCTAGTGGCAGAAACCTAAAAGTCACTAACAAAATAGACAGAAGTACACTACACATCTTGAAGGATCGCAGATTGTAAGTAACGGACTACAGCTCCCAGCACGCACCACATTGAAGTTTTTACTAAGGAACAACTCTCAAGTGACAATCTCATGCTAGCTGAGGCACATCTGTGCGACCTACCTAGGCACCTAATCTTGTGCCGACTGAGGTGTATCTATATGACCTACTGGGGTACCTGTGCTAGCTGAGGTGCATCTATGCGACCTATCTGGGCACCCAATCTTGTGCTGGCCAGGGCACCCGTGCTGGCTAAGGCACATCTGTATAACCTATCGAGGCACCCATGCTAGCTAAGGCGCATCCATGCGACCTACTTGGGCACCCAATTTTGTGTCGACTGACGTGCATCCATATGACCTACCAGGGCACCCGTGCTAGCTGAGGTGCATCCATGTGACCTACCTGGGCACCTAATCTTGTGTTGGCTGAGGTGCATCCATGTGACCTACCAGGGCACCCGTGCTAGTTGAGATGTATCCATACGACCTATCTGGGCACCCAATCTCAAACTAACTTAGGCATTCCTATGCTCGATTTTATTATCAATTAAGGCATTCTGATGCTCAAGCTTGTTATCAGCTAAGGCGCTCCAGTGTAAGCTCAATACTAGCTAAGGCACTTCAGTACTCGAATTCATCATCAACCAAGATGGACCATTGCGACCGATTAGTCATTCAACATGACACATATCCTTTTAAGTCATGATTTACTAGCGAAACCCATTTATATTAATTTAATCTATACTATCCAAGGTCAATTGACCTATCAAGCATTCATTTTATTTAACACTTCTTAGCATGTGGTTTGCATGAACTCATTCATGTTTTTGGTTACAAACCACTAAACGACCAATATGATGTGGTCGGCAAAAACAAGAATATTATGCAAAGTTTCATCAAAAACCTCATTCAACGAGGTAAGTTTACATAAGGATTCAAGAGTACAAATCAAAACAAGCCTATAGTTAACATATCCTAAAAGGAAAGGCTAGATTCCAACAAGATTGGAGGCAATGAGTAGGCCAAGTAGCTCTAACTCTTCCTCATCCTCCATCTAAGCTAGGAGCTTCTTCCCTAGCTTCAGTGCCCGAGAAACCAGACAGTTAACTCAACTGTGCAAGGAAGCAAAGAAAAGGAAGGGCTGAATTCCAACAAACTGGAGGTAGTGAGTAAGCTGAACCATTCCAGCTTCTTTTTCTTGTCCTCCTCCCAAGCTAACAGCTCCTCCCTCAGCTACGTAACCCTTGGGCACTTGGAGAAACCGAATGGTTAACTCACCAAGCAAAGAGACTAAAAAACAAAGGTGAAATAGCTACATTTTTAGCATGATAATGGGAAGGATATGGACATAGGTAACAAACTTCCCAGGATCCTCAAAGAGGAACTATCCATAGGAGCTTCCTGTAACAAAACTTCCCAGAACCCTCAGAGAGGAATAGTCGTAGCAAGCCATGCATGCTTCGCAACACTTCACCAAAGACCCAGATCATTAGAAACATGGGAGGCTCAACTAATGCACTTATCAGGTCATTCCGTGGAAGAAAAGGAAGGTCTCTCACACCTTATATAAACCAGTCTGGCTTCACCAAAGAGTCCAGAGACTGTCTAACTATTCCTGATCGAACGGTCTAGCAAAAAGCAAGATTGCCACGCCAACGGCTACAAAAAAATATGCACCAAATGCATAGCCAGATGAAGCAATAAGACAAGAAGTTTGAAATGACAACACAGCAAACTACAAATGAAGACTTTGACAACATGGCAGACTACAAGTGAAGACTTTGACAACACAGCAAACTGTAAGTAAAGACTTCACTAGCAAGTTACAACTCCTTGTCCACAGAGTGAATTGAGAGTTAGGGGCTAATATTATGAATATTTTTGGAACAATGCAAGATGGGCTACCAAAGGCCCGATTAGAGACGAGTCTAACTAGAAAGGGCCTAAACCATCCAAAAAACTAAGGTCACTCGACAGAGGCACCAACTCACCAGCCGCGAGCTCGGAACAAAGGACAAGGCCAAGGCTGTAACCCTAACTTGTTAAGGATGGGCTCCAGCTGGTTGGTCAAGGCATGCCACCCCAGCCATCTCCCAGAAAGCTTATCTTGATTGAACCTGAGAACAAAATTAACACGTATAGCCAACAGACCACCTAACATGAGCTCAAGTTACCAAACAAACGATCTAAACTTAGGTATAGAACTCCAAATTCCAACAGCAACCAAGGGCATACATTCCCAACTAATTGGTCAGCCTCCAAGACTGACAGATCAGCCACCAATAAATTGATATGAATTGCCTAGCATTTATTGCCCAATACGACGGACAAGATAGATTTATGATTTATCAAATTACACTTGTAACCCTCCCTACCTCTATAAATAGGGAGAAAGATTATTGTAAAAAAAAAAGAGAAATACATGCAGAAACTCTGCCAAAATAGTAAGAGAATGCTTGTATTATTGCTCTACTAGTCTGAACAGAGAAACAACCACATAAAAGCAAATATAAACCATCGTGTACGTAACTAACTTTAACTGAACCATGTTAAAAAGCTCTTAGTATTCCTTGTTCTCCCTCTCTTCTAATCTCTTTCTTACTCTCTCATTGTTCTTGCTTTTTCCTACTACTTGTTTGCATTATCACACTCTTTACAGCAGTTTGGGGATTTATTGAACTATTCCTGTTGATCAAATTTTACCATCAACAGCTGATATATATCTTGATAACACATATGGGTATATATTATGGAACATATGACTAGACTGATCCATCACGAGAAATTATATAAAATGTTATCATGTGTCAATGGACTTATCATGTGAAACGTGATGTAAGTGATCCTTAGACTTGATATCAACATAATATCTTATGTATGGAGTCATATACTTTAATTTTATTTTAGGTTTGCATTCTTAAATAATAGATATAAATAATTTTAGATACACCATGAAGTATATAAAGGTAATGATTGTTCAAAAAAGAATTCATCCTCCTTGGTAACAAGAAAAGACATTCACAAAATATTTTGACATTTGTAGTATGATTAAAATCATATATTTATATATTGATGATACATAAAAGGAGTTTTATGTATAATCAGTTATCAATATATAAAAAGAGTTTTTTGTATAAACGATTGTGACATAGTACATAGTCAAACATAAACCTAAAATTAGACGTTCATATTAGGGCTGACACTTGAATCATACCCTAAATCTAATTTGAATATCAAAAGAAGAATGAATTGAATTACACATTAACATTTTATCATGAAAGGTTTTGATTTTCACAAATCTATTCTTGGCATATATGTGGTCATGAAGCTTTATAAGAAGCCAATTATGATCTATGAATTTATTTGTACAATTAAGGGAAATTGTATTTGAATTAAAAGGAGTTTTAATTTAAATGAGCTTATAAAAGTTTGTAAATAAATTTATTACTAACATGTATGGAAACCTAATAGGTTACACATAACAGAATCTCTTTGAGTTAAAGTCAAAGCAAAATTTAAAATACAAAATGTTATGGATTCAAAAGTTAAATTAATAAACATATTGAAATTTTGAAATGAATAATTAAGTGTTATAATGTGATTGGAAGTGTTAATTAATTAATTATTTGATAATTCTAATAGAGATTACAATTACTAAATAATAATAAATTTCCAATGTTAATATTTAAATGTTGTAGAATATTCATATTAACTCTTGATAAGATCATAAGTAGAGGAATGGTTCCCCACTTAGAAAGTTGTTTTAATAAATTAAAACAATTTTAGAATGATTACAAAAGAGAGTTTATGAGTTTGGACACATAGGAAAATGTTTAGGCTCATTGGATACAAAAGAAAGAGTATGAGGTTAATGAATTTGGACTCATTATGACCCAAATAAGGAGTATGGATTCCTTGCGTCAAGAGAGTTGCACTAGTCATGTAGCCTATTTACTTGATGAGTGGACAATACTGGACAAAAAGAAACCTTAGCTTATTTGTCGCTCATGTTTGCTCCCAATTCTTATACTCCAATTTTTTCATTTTAAAGGGTGAGATGCAAATCCCAAGACACACATGAATAGCACTTATTCAACCCTAGCATAGATGTTGTACACCTACTTTCTCTTTGTGATCTCACTTCTTATCTTCTCTTTACATTCAAGCACCAACTTTACCTTAGTGAATTTATAATTCCTTGAAGAGCTAGTACATTTTAAGGTGAGTGGTTGATTTCCCAACTCTACCTGTTATGTGAACTTGGTGGAGGCTTTAATCAAATCGGTTCATATAAATCACCATTAGTATTAGAGACCAAATCTAAAGAAGTTGCCCGATGACAATCCGAAGGACTTATCACATTGCTTGTTTGTGGAATTATTTAGACATCAAACTGAGTTTTGGGGATCGGGGGTTTTTAGATCAACTCTCAAAATGTATAATTTAAATTATTACTTTACAATTTATTTGAATTATACCTTACTTTATGAATTAATTTATAAATAACATGATTCGGATTTAAAAAAAAAATTAAGTTGTACTATATATATTTTATGCTTTTTGATCGATATATTTTATGCTTAGATTTAATTTTTCCAACACTTCCTTTTTATTTTGACAATTCCCCTAGGAAAAGAGAGAGAGAGATTTCCACGAGAAATATGGCTAACCTTGATGACAATGGCGCAATTTGGAAGAGTTTGGTTCCTTAATACAACAATCCTCAATGATTACATTTTAAGCAAAATCCCGGAAAATGCAAATGGCTAGGTTGATATTCTCTTCCCAATCTGATCAACAACGCCAAAGATTCTCCCTTATCTGGTGGCTTATGTTTGGAGACTGTTTGATGCCTGCCTTACCAAATCATACGACCTGCTTCCAAACACAAATAATTTGAGTGACAGGAATGATAGGACACATCAAGGCAATGTTGAAAACAGAAGCAGAAAGTGGCGGTGAAAGAAGGAGATATGCATAGCATCAATGGATTTGATTAAATAAAAAATTGAAAGGAGACTTATTTGGAGTATGGTAACCTACGAATTAGATGAAGATTAATTAATGACCCTAAAGCAGAGCAATAATGCATCTGGTCAATGAACAGAATTTGATAACCAATTAAAATGGGAAAAGAAAGTAAATAAGAGAGTAATCTCATTGTTGAGATAATTATTGTTCGTTTTAAAAGAAAGTAGATAATATGTCGTAAAGAGGCTATTAATGATATAACATAAATAAAAGAAAAAAATTTAAAAATTTGATGGTGTGACATATTATGAAATAAAGACGCATAAAAAGGTCTCTTCTATTAAATAATACAAATTGAATTTACAAGATCAAGAAAATTGAGAGAAATAATCAATGTAACTACGATGAGGCAAAATATTTCACTAAACAACAATTAGTTATTTGTATTTCCAGCCATATTAATTGGTCTTCTCTTTTAAAAAATAATAACAAATAATAATAGGATTATGCTTCGTTTCGTATTTAAAAATTTTGTACAAGTATATATCCTTTCATATTTTGTAAAAAAAAATTATATTATTCATAATTTTTTATTAAAAGTACTAATTTATATATAAATTGAAAATTTCAAAAATATTTATTTTTACATAATTTTAAATGATCAAAATATAATTTTTAAATATTTATTATAAATAAAATCTATATATTTATAATTTATTATATAAAATTATAATTTTTATTAAAACTTGCATTATCTTCTAATACAGAATGAGGCACTATCCTACAAATAACAGGACACGTGCATACCCGCGAAATTTACAAATGCAAGGAAATTTGTAACCTTTGTAACAGTACCAACACTGAATTATGATATTCTAACACTTCATTTTATTAGTCAATTCTGATTCTGCTTTGGTATGTGCAACCAGAATCCTAGGAATCTCAGATTCTTTCAAAGTTGATTACAAATCATCGTAATTTAATACAATACAGTATTAAGGCCAAAAATTGTTTCATCATAATCCAAAATGGTCCCCTCATTCTCGATAGTTGTAAGCTCAAAAACAATAACATAGAATGGTCCCAAACAAAAAAAATCCTTTTTTTTTTCCGTAATCTTCAATAATATCTTTATGGCTACAACATCTGTGTGTCTCATTTAAAGAAACAAACTTGCAAATGTCGCACAAATGCCCGACTTGTTTCATCGTTTGAGTACACTTGGAATGAAGGAACCAAATTGTGGGTACGAGTACACGTGTCAGAAACCCGTTAGATCAGTACAAAGTAAGAGTGTTATGCTGATTTGTAGGAACTGTTGTTTTTGTAGGGAAAGCGAGGGGCAAAAAGGGAAAAATGGACTTATTAATTGCAGTTGAGAGTGGGGGAAATAATATTAATTGAAAAAGGGTTGTGAGGATGTTTCCAAAAGATACGTACAATAGTCTTCTGTTCTGGTTGCCTCTGAGCTGTACCATGGTGGACTACATATGGCCGTACACGTGGCATCATAACAGGAATCAGACTTCTCTGTCTTCTTCGCTCATTGGGTCCCACAACTTTGGATGCCTTCTACAGTCTACAGACTCTTTTGAATAGTAATTATTTATGACAAACTGGATAAGCTGACATGATCTCTCTCTCTTTCTCAAATTTGTATCCTAGGGTCTGGTTTATTTTGTCGGTACCATTGGTTGGCGTGGAGCTTTTTAAAAAAAAAAATTATTGTTTTTAATGTCCAAATTATATTTTATTATTATTTTAATAAAAATAAATTTAAAATTTCAAGTAATTATTGTACGATTTAGGATTTTATATATCATGTATCAAAACTTGATTTCAATATTCAATTAAATTTTGACATAAAAAAAGTCATTTGAAGTCGTGTAGCCAAAAATGCTGTCGGTCGTAAGTTAATTTTAATATTATTAGCAATCTAAAATTTTAATTTTAAATTTTTAAATTTAATTATTGAAATTTGCATTTTTCTCTCCTTTTTCTTTCCCATGCTCTCTGTGTTTCTCCCTCCTCCGTTCTTTTTTCTGTCTTTCTGAACCATCACAAGTTGGCTACACAGGTAAAGGCACTGGCACAGGCTTGCATCCATTAACCATCGACGTGGGGAATCAGATCAGAATTCTTGGAAGAAGAAAAAAATGGAAATAATCCTTCTTAGTTTAATTTAATTAATGTCCTGTTTATTTTTTCAAAAAATACTTTTAATGATAAAAATATCATTTATTTATATGTAGTCATAAAAAATTAAAATCATAAAAAATATTCTATTTAATTAATATTACATATAATTTTCTTTCTAAAGTATGAAGTTTTATTACAATTTTGTTGTTAATAAAATTTTCCATCTTAAGTTTAGTAAAAATTATCAATCTAAACTTAATTTGATTTAAGTTTTATATTAAATGAATCAAAATAATTTTTTATTTAAAAGAAGTAAATATAATTAATTTATATATTAAAAATATCGTAATTAATAATCAAGCCTTACGTATTCTATACAAATAAAGAAGGCAGGTTAAACATATTATATTCACTATCTTCTTGAATTTTGAAGTCAAACAAGAGACGCATGCAACCTTTATCATGTCTCATCACATTAACGGTTAAAAATAATAAATGGCGATCAATTACAATGCCACTTGAAATGTTACTAGGATAACCTAACTATAATTTATTACAATTTTACAGTTTATTTTTTTTTCCATAATTTTAATGTCCTAATACAATGAGAATCACAAACCTAATGTAAAGAATTATAACTTTATACGAGATTTCATGCCTAACGAACATATGTATGCATATAAAATAATTTTAAAAAATAAATCATGTAATATATATTATATTTTAAAATTGAAGCCAAGGCCATATAAGAAAAAAAATTCTAAAAATATTTTTAATAAAGTTTGTAACAACTTTTTATACTATAGTTATAATAAATTAATGAGAAAAAATATATTTTATATTTTAAAATTTTATTAAATGATAAATTATTCTTAACTTTAAAATTTATAAATTACATTATTAAAATTTAAACAAGTTATAAATTATCTTCTAAAATTTGAAAAAAAAAATGAAAGTGTTAATTGACTTATCAGTTTTAATACTAAACTAATAAATATGTTTTCTATACATTGTTGAGGTCATATTTCTTCCCTTACAAAATAAAAAGTCCACTTTATACATATTATTAATTCTAATCATTTTATAAATTTTAATAATGAAACTTGATGATAAAATATAATATTTAATTCAAATTTCATACCTTATATGTTAAAAAATTAGTCTCTTAACAAAATATGTGTAACATGTGTTAATTTAAATTTATAATTAATAAAAAATTAATATTTTCATAATTTTTTAAAAAAATTTAAAGAAATAATTTATTACTTTTTAAAATTTAAACTTTAAAAATATAACTTATAAATTTTTAAAATTTAAAAAGATAATTTACCAATCCATAATATTTACAATGTTTTCACATTCTTATTCTTGTTATTTACACATGCCCTCTTATACATACCTCAAATTCTGAATTTTGAATTTCACCTAAATGTAGTGAAAAAGTGTGAATGGTAAAATTGTTTTCTGCACTGTTGTCAGAGTGTAAGGAAGAACCAACTTAATTAATTTCTCTGTTACATCCCATCCTTTCAGATTCATTCAACGAAACAGAGAATTAATAATTCCAAGTTTTAGACAAAATATGAAAGGGGTGAAACAGCTGCCTGTTCTCGCCTTCTGTCTTCCTAGGCATGTTTTGAAAAAGTCAACCAACAGTTACCTGATAAAACTTTGATGTACAGAGAACAAAATACTGTGAAAAGAAAATATATATCTAGAAAAGTGTTGTTATCTTTTTTGTTTGGGTGAACAGAAAATAATATCAAAGAAAATAAAGAAAAAATATTTTATTTTAATTGACTAACTAAAAAGTAAAGAAAAAAGAAAATATTATCATATGATAAATTTACTCTTCTATAAATATAAAATAAATCCAACTCTATTTTTTAAACAAACTCTTCAAAATATATATTAACCTCTATTCATGTAACAAACTATATTATAATATACACAAAAAGATTAGTATTTTCTTTTATTTGGGGGAAGAGAGAAAAAAAAAAGATAATAGTGAGGTTAACAAAAAATTTTCTTCTCTCGCTTAAAAAGAAAATGAATAAAAAACTTTACATACACTCACTTAGTCAATTTTAACCTCATTAAACTTAATGATAATAATTTTATTAGGGATACAATTGTAGTTTGCTTTTTATCAAATAAAAAATATCTACATCCTTTTTTTTTTCCTCACAATTTTTCATATCATTCAAACAACAAAAAGGAAAATGATTTTCTCTTTATTTTCTATTCTCTTTGTTTCCTCACCTCTATTTTCTTTCTTCTCTTTTGGGTAAAATATTATTTTAATCCTTCATAAATATAAATTTTTGTTAATTTAATTCTTATTTAATTTTTATTTTAAATTTAGTCTATGATATATTAAATTTCTTTTAATCAAATCATTCTATTTATTTATCTCATATCTTATTAATTAAAATGATGATTTGAAAGTCAAAAATCTAATATAATTTCTTAAATACTTATGTGAATACTACATATAACTTGCATAAAAAAAATTTGTTTCTATGTGGATTAAAATATTTTATTAAATAATAAAAAAGAATAAATTGAAGTGATAATCATGGTTCCTGCTTTTAAATTAAACCCATGTAGTAAGTTTAAAATATAAAGGATGTCATGTGAATATTTGAGAGTGCTATATTAGATTTTAACATTCTATATTATCAATTTTATTACAAAATTAGAGCCAAATGGACAAAGAGAATTAATTGAATCAAATTAAATATATTAATGATTAAATTGAGAATAAAGATTAAATAAGTAGCATATTGAAAAAACTTATATCTATGATAAATTGAAATAGTATTTTAATGTTTTTTTATCTTCCCATACAAAAACATGGGAAGTAAACAATTAAATGTGCCCATATCAACAAGGATTCTTTATAAGATATCATGTAAATATGAATTAGAGGAAAAATATTGTATAAATATATACAAAAAATATAAATTGACCTATATTTTTTGGCGTGAGTTTTATAAAGACTCTCATAATATAAAATATAGAGAGTCACACAAAAAAAAATTATTACAAATATAAAAAATATAAATAGTGAAGAGTTGCATAGCATTACTCAAATCAATATCTATTTTTATATAAGACACTTGCATTATTTTATATAAGACACTTGCATTAATTTAATTATTTTTATATCCTGTCTTTTACTTCTTTTTTTTTTTTTTAGTTCTTCACATAAAATACTTAAAACTCACACGAGTCTCAATAATTTTATGAGAATAAAAGATAAAATGTAAAAATAGATTTGTTACTCACAAGTTAAAAGGAGAACATAGGAGTTTCTAATTAAGATTGTGCATAAACTCTTTGGATGGTTATATACACTATAATATAATATGTACATGCAATATTATTTAAATTGGGTCACAGATGAGACGTAATGGGCGGAACTAATATTACTTTTAAAAGCAAAAATGTTGGGTTTCTGTATGCTTTATGAGAAGAAAGACAATGGTTTTCTTATTTATTTCTTTTCAGTCACCTTTTGCCCAAATTGACAAGTCAGTCACTAATCACTAGACGCTTTTACCAACTAAAGAAAAAACTGCAAGCTTAGGTCCTGCAATTCCATTTATGTAATGGAACATTATGCTGTTTACATCATTGTTGGTTTGACATTGTGGCCTCACATCAATCCTTCCTATGCAGTCAGGTGGAGCAATTCTGTAAGAAACTTTCTTCTCTGCATTCCAATCATACAGTGCAAATATTTTCAGGCTCCTAATTTTGTATCTGTATGTCTCTTTAATGTTAAATATTATTAATAGTATTCTAAAATATATTTGAAAGTTGATGGAGGAAGGGAAGAAAAGATAATAAGAGAATAGAAAATATGACAAGAAAAGAAGAAGGATGATCAAGGATCCATTTTTTTTTTTCACTTGTTAATATATTTAAAAAATTGTGTAAATTTTAATAAATTGGAGAAATAAAAAATAATGAATAGTAAAATTTAAAGAATTAATTAAATTTTTAACCTTTTTTTTTAATCAAAACTTTTAAACAAAGAGAAAGTTAGAATGTAACGTTGTCTTCTCTCATCGTTCTCTCTTTTTTTTTTTCCATCCAAACAGAACGTATATACAAGAAATGTGAGATAAACTAGAAACCTTCGGTGTGAGAATAGACTTTTAACTTGCAGTTGTATTTCTATTTCGAGACGTATCTCAGGTTACAGTCATGGCCCACTTTTTGGCTACAATGAGGGATGGAAATGTTCAGTACCCACATTTTGTACACGATATTCTTGGATAATGTTATTTCATCATTGGATTAATTAAATACCTACTCAGATAACAGAACTCAGTTTGATTGTCAGTGAGAAGTTCAAATACTTTAAAAATAGTAAATAAATTGATTGTTTGATTGATTACTCAATAATAAAATAAAAGTAAAATTTGTTAGAATGTTTTATTTTTTTATAAAAATGTGATAAATTATTTATTTATTTTTATGTATAAAAATTTTTTTACAATAATTTTAAATTATCTTTATTAATCAAATAATTTTTAAAAATTTTATTTCTTAAAAAATTTAACTTCTTATAAAAATTTACTTTTCATATAAATCAAACTACCTTATGATATTACGTTAATAAGTGTATCAAAAGTGTGTGCATGCTTAACATTAATTATCAATATTAATTAAGTAAAACTATACAAATTACTTTATAATTTCTTTCATGTAAAATTTTTAATATTAAGGACCATGTCCGCATTCTATTACACATTATAATGTGTATCAAACTAATTAGAACAAAAATACATCATTTTTATAATATATAAATACAATATTTTTCTTTTATTTAATTAAATATATACATTTTTTCCTGATTAACTTATTACGCATAACTTAAATAATTATGTAATTAAGTATCTCTCAAGATAAATCCACATTCGGGTGAGTTAAGCCCTTTTTTTCCCCTTTTTTTTTTGTTTAAAGTGTATAACTATGATGGAGCATTTGAAACCCTAAAAAGAAGTAGCCAACTAGGGCATGTGTTTGAATTATGTTTTAAAATGAAAGAGTTTGGTTCGAATATTTGTGGCCGTCCAAAAAGAATGGCATGGAGTAGTCACAATCGATCTGAGTCGACCTTTGCTGCAAATTGTGAAGAAGATATCTTTAAGTGGAGCCCATTTATGACACGTGTTTGGCTCTTTCTAATGCTTATTAAAGACTGCATCAAACACTTTACAGCCTGTGCTGCATACAAACATAGACTTGCATTCAATGAGGAATGGCCCTACGACGGCAAATACTTACCTAACACACCATGCATTCTATCATGTCAGTCTCATTCACATAACCATAAAACTTTTCTCATGTTCCAAAAAGAAAAAAAAAAAAAACTCTTTTCTCACATTTGAAATTAATGTAAAATCCAGTTATATTTATTAAAAAAGATATTTTAATATATGACAAATGTTAATATTTAAAACTTAAAAAATAAGAGTATAAATAATTAAAATTAGGATTTCAAAGAATATTCTAATAATTAAACTAATAATATCATAGAAGAAGATAAAAAGAGAATAAGAATAAAAATCTCATCAGAATTATATACTTTAGTGACATATAAAACTAGCCTACATATCAGACTTCAAGACTTATTTGTTTTTTTGGTCTGTGGCAATATATGTACAGAATAACAACGAGAAATTTTTAATTCAATATATATAAAAGAAAAAGATATAATAATATAAGATTTATATAAATAGATTTCATTTTGTGTGAAAATCAT
Organism: Saraca asoca; assembly: GCA_026873985.1. Taxonomy (NCBI): domain Eukaryota; kingdom Viridiplantae; phylum Streptophyta; class Magnoliopsida; order Fabales; family Fabaceae; genus Saraca; species Saraca asoca. The sequence continues at coordinate 2,163 of JANHAO010005986.1, read as the reverse complement.
ATAGGTGTGAATAGCATATTTTTATGCCTTTTTCTCTCATAATTACAATAAGAATTACTTCTTACTCAATGTATGCGAATTTTTCTTGTAAGAAAATATAAGAGTAAAAATAAAAAATAAGATATGAGAATAATATAAATATATGTATAATTATAATTGTAATCTCTAAATAAATTTAAAGGGCCTTATCAAAGAGGAAAGAATAAATTTTACCCATGATTTTAGTTTTAATTTATTAATTTATAATTTAAAGTATCGTAAAAAAATAATTTATGATTTATAACGTTAAAATTATACTCATCTATATTAATTTTTTATCTAAATCTAATAGATTTTATTATATATCAATCATATTTTCGATAATTAATCCTAATTACATCTCATTGTTTTGAACTTTCTTTTTTGTTTAAATTTAAAATAAAAAATTTGACGTCAAAATATAGTTAATTTTTATTTTTAGGATTTTAGATTTAGACAGAAAAAGAAATTAAGAATAATGATATTAAATTATGATCAACTTAGAGTTAATTCAGAAACATATGATTAGTATGTAATAAAATTTATTAAATTTGAAATCAAAATTAATACAAGTTGATAAAATATTTATGATATAAATCATAAAATATCTTTTTATGACACTTTAAATTATAAGTAAATAAATTAAAATTATGATAAAATATATTTTTTCCTTAATGAAATAACCAGAAACGAAAGATGAGGGATTGTAATTCGCTACTCTAATAATTTTATTTTATCGGATTCAATCTAATCATTTCTTTCTATAAAATTATTTTTAGAATTTAGGGAGTATGATCCTAATTAAACTGTGTGACTCTTCGCCCCTGGAAATAGCATAACTAGAAAAACAAAAAAACTGTAAGTGAAATGTTTCCTTCCATATATGGAATCGTTTCTCTCACCATTTGTGTTTAAAATTTGCAAAGGTATATAATATTAATACAAATTAAATATTCTATATTTACTTTAAAATAAGTAAAGTGAGTTTAATTGGGAAAAAATCCATAAACATTCTTTTGAAAAATACACTCAAGAATTCCATTTTCAAATATGCAAATATACACTACAAGAATTTTGCAAAATTCCAACGGAACTAATCCGTTGGAATTTTAGGGAAAATCCGTTGGAAATCGAAATTCCAACGAAAATTTTCATGTATTATGTCCGTTGGAAAATCCCTCGTTAGAATTTTCAATTCCAACGGATTTTTTACTCCAACGAAAAATCCAACGGACAAATACCATTGGAATACTAATTGGGATTTCTCGCAGATTACTAATTCCAACGGAAATTATAACAGAATAATTCCGTTGGAATAATTATTCCAACGGAATATAATCCGTTGGAAAGTTTATTCCAACGGAATAGTCCATTGGAATTTTGTTTTATTTTAATTTTTTTTTCATAATTTAAAAAAAATTATCAATTGATGAATATCTGTTGGAACTATTAAAAAACAAAAGAATTTTAATAATTTTGAATAATTTTATATACTAATCAATTTAATAAAACAACACATGAAATTAAAAAAATAACTGTAAACAATAAATAGTATGCAATATAAAAAAATGTATATATTAAATAATATTAAAAAATTTTATTGTAACAATATCCATAATAACAAATAATATAAATATCTAAACAATCAATCGTCCCCTAAGACAACGTCATTAGCATCATCTGCCTCCTGCTCCTCATCCTGATCAACGGTAGGGGCTGGAACTGAAGGAGTCTGAGAAGAATGCGTAGTTACGGAAGGACCCTGGCCAGCGTGAAAAGATGCTGCTTAATTACAGTCATCTCACTCACCAGAAGAGAGACGGTTTGCTGATTCTCTGACACCTGGGCCTCTAACTCCCTGATACGATCCTACAGTTGAGAGTGGGTCAAAGAGTCATGCTGCGGGGCAGATGTCTGTGAACTAGACGTGGACCCACGACCGGTAGGTGCATAATGGGCCACCTCTGATCCGAAGCCAAATGCCCTACCCTTCTTATTTTTTTCACCAGTAGCCTAGAAAAATAAGAGGGATTCGTCCACAGATGACGCTTCTGAGGTTGCCTGGGACTGTTCCAATAATCTCTCAAAAGAGGCCTGCATATGATTTTCAAAATAGAAAAAAATTAACAAAGTTTATTTCCAAAG
>JANHAO010005985.1:0-21913 GCA_026873985.1 Saraca asoca | reverse complement strand
TGGGTAGGAGGTTTTGCCCCCCACCACATTGAACCAAACATAACAAAAATGAAGAGCAAACTCCTTAACTTCTAACTTAATATAGCTATGGATAATAGATAAATTTAATGCACAATTAAAAGAAAAAAGAGTAGCTATTACCCTTTTATATCGATACAGTGTCTCTATTTGGCGGTTCATGAGCATCCAGTGCCAATAAATAGGACTCATCTGGTGACTCTGAAGGATTCCATTACATGATGCAAGAAAGTGCCTGTTTATTAATCAGGTGGGAGGTCCTCCCCCCCCCCCCAAAAAAAAAAAAAAAAAAAAGAATCCCCCCATGTTTTCTACCCTACAAAAATGATGTAAAGAACATGTATGAAATGTTATTACCGCTTGAATCACACGCCATGTAGACTCAAATGGATAGGCCTCTGAGGATCCAGTAATAGGCCTATCTTCTAGCAAAACTTCCATACAAGCAAGCATTGACTTTGCTATGGAGTCAAGATTATAGCCTCCTTCTAACACTAGAACAATCCTACCTTGAGCAAAATTCATCAACTGAAATATAAAGAAGAGAAGAGAATATGTTAAAATATACGAAACTGTCAGACCCTGATACACTGATAAGCATATTAAACTTTTTTGTAGATGTCTTAATCACAATGGACATATTAAAGAAGAATTATGCAAACTCAATCTATGAAATTAACCTTCTTCAACATAACAGAATAACCATATGGTGTGATGCGACATCCCCCTAGAGGATCACCAACAGCTGTTAAAATTAAACCAAGAATAAAGTTATGGCACTTCAAAAGTTAAATTACCAGATAAGTACCTAGCAACCTCTAAACAGAAGATATCAAAGAAAACAATTGATATCCAATACAATGAAAGCAATCTAAAATTTAGTCACTTTAGAGCAGCAACTGCAAATAATTATCTCGAATCTAGCAAATGCTGGGTTTACCAATTATCATGGAACACATTGTGCAATTTTAGGAGTTCTGGGCTCAGGCACTTTCTTCATGTTTCGGTAACAGCCCATGCTATACTTTTTCGGTAGGAAATCAGGAGAATGAAAAATGTTCACCTGTTGACCTTTAGTAAGGATTATCATTTATCCTGATTCAATTTAACTTTTCATCGTGAGCTAAACATAGACAAAAATCTTTTAAGTTTGGTAGACAAAATCCTTTTAAAGTTTGGTTAAGTAGCTTCCAAACTGCACTGTTTGTTTTAGAAAATTGGCATTTCTTATCTCAATTACAAGTTTCATCATTTTAGATCACTTTGTATCTACTTTGATCAGTTATTTGTTATCTCAACTTTTCGAGAGATTCTCATCACTTAATCACAGACTTTAATTATTACTCATTATTTTGAAAACCATTTCTCAGAAATAAACTGTCACTTTCTTTACTCAAACCCTGGAATAAATTTTTCTCATCTCCACACACAATGTCATAATATGGACTTCCACATAAGTGCAGAATGATAACATCAATAAACATGTATCATGCAACTCGTTGTGAATAAAACACATATAGTTTAAATAGAACAAGCAGGAAGGAATTGGTCGCCTCACATGACATGATTCAGGTGTGCAAACAAGTAAATCTGGAATAAGACATCCGATCCTTTCTTATAATCCATAAAAAGAAGCCATGTAAGAAGCCAAATAATAAAAATGAGCAGATATAAACCTGCATCAAATCCAGCTGAGACTATAATTATGTCGGGATTAAATTCCTTGGTAACAGGAAGCAAGATGTGATCCCAAACTGCAAAGTAATCTGCGTCACCACATCGTCCATTCTCCCACGGCACATTTATGTTATATCCAGCACCTGATCCTTCTCCAATCATGGTATAAAACCCATCACCATTAGCTGGATAAAAACTCCCAAATTCATGCCTGTATGAACAGAAAACTTCACAAGATTGGTGAACAAATACAAGAGTGACATAATCATTAATGGAGTTTCAACTTTGACCACATAATGAAAATACCTTCTCAGAGACCCAGTCCCCAACCACCACAATGAAAGAAGAAACAAAATCTAGAAATAGACCCTGTATAAGTTTATAATATCGACAAAACCATTGCCACCTCAATTAAGTAGATCCAGAAGCACTAATATACACCTACTGGACCTACAAAAACTAGCTCAACAATTAAATTCTTGACTTCTTAGGTGTAACTTGTAACTTGCAAAGAAGGTAATATAACCGATAAAAATTAAAAGGAAATAGCATCAAATCCAACATCATTTTTACCTGTGAACAGAGAAAAACAGAACACGAGAATCCTTCCAGAACATTTTTTGAGTACCATTTCCATGATGGACATCCCAATCAACAATTAAAATTTTCTTCACGCCTAATTCTGGCTGTTATAGACATGGAAACCCTGGTAGTGAGGTGGCACTCCAAGTCGCTGTTTAGAATTTTAAAACTTTTACATAATTACAGAATTGATAACACATGGTACCCACTTTTTCATCTAAGAGAAGACTTGTTGCAACTGCCACATTATTGAATAGACAAAACCCCATGGCTTCATTGTGTTCGGCATGGTGCCCGGGAGGCCTAACAATAGCAACACCAGAATTCAATTTGCCACTTGCAACTTTCTCAACAACCTATTGGTCAAAGCATTTGTAGTTAGGGTTCATATAGTTATGATATGAATGCAATACAAATGCCATTAGACCAGATTGACGGTATCTCTCTCACTAATTCACAGGAAAAAAACCCCAGAAAGACATATCATCACCTTTGAATTGTTTTGTCATTCCTTGTTTTGAAAATATGCAAATACATAAATCTATATAAAAAATTAGAACAATTTCCTGATATGAAACAAATTTAAACCAAGCTAGAAATTGATCAAGCTGAGAAGTCTAATTGTGTTAAAATTACTCAACATTGTATTGACTATTGAGATAAAAATAAAAGAAAGTCAAGAAACTTAAATTTTACTTAATTTGGCCAATTGCACCAGTTCCAAGGAATTATTGAAGAAAATGTTGCCCCCATAAAGAAAAGCTGAACCAATTTCCAAATTTTATATTATCTTGTTTCACAGTTTCAGTAAATATGTTTTTGTATAAACTTTAGATAGGATCATACCAGGCTGTCCTCTCATCCACCCATTTAATTCATCAGCCAAAGATCCTCAGATATATTCCTCACATTACCTCTACAACAGAGCCAGCAGCAAGGTAAGCAGCTTCTGATGAACCTTCATTAAAATATATTGAACTGAATTTTGATGCAATTCTTTTCCTCCGTGAATCAAACTGCTTTGTGCTAATGTTCTTAATAAGATTAACGTGATTTTTGGAATGCACTAACAGTATATGTTTGTCCTCAGCTTCTTTGGCATCCAAAATCACACATCTGAAACAGGAAAAAGATCAAAGTTACTTAAAATACTGTTAGAGAGTAACATTAATAATTAGGTTATTAGGTTGTATTATAGGCTTAGGTTATGTTATGTGCTTACTTGTAATGCACCCAAAGTAAAGGTCAGTGCTCTACATAAATAGAGCACTAGGCTTAAATCCTATGTAATTCAGTTATATCAAATTTCTCTCCAACTCTCTCTAGCTTCTCTACTTCTCCCCCTTCTAAACCCTAATTATTTTCTCATCATCGTATTAAAGCGGTATCATCCGCCTTGAGACTTGGTGGGCTATACCGCTTCCGACAATGCAAAAAATTGTTGTGTTCTGTGGTATAAGTTTGAGTTTTCTATTTCTATTTTTTGTTATCCAGTATTTGGGTTTAAAATATATATATATATATATATAGAGAGAGAGAGAGAGAGAGTTAAGAATTGAGTTGTTGCTCTAGTAGGTTTTTTTTTAGGTTTATTTATTTTTTAGTTACTGTTTATTGAGTTTTTGGTGGAAAGAAGAGAATTAAAAAAAAAAAAAAAAAAAACACCCTAAAGTGTTAAAGGTGTAACTGTTTAGTTACGACTTCAATGCAGCATAAAGGTTGCCGCAAGTTTTGATCGATAGTGATGTAGGGAGATATGTCTGACGTCTGATGACCACACCAAAGAAGAGACAAGTCCGGCGATGGTCTGAAATGAGTTTGGATTTGCTGTGTTTAAATGTGTATTTTTGGCATCAATTTGGTCCAATGAGCAAGCCGCTAGGCTGTTTGATTTGAAGAGTTGAAGCAGAAGGGATGGTCACTGGTTGGTGCTACTGCAAACAGTAGCACCAGCAATTTCTGGGTGATTAGCAGCGATTTTCGATGGTGTTATTGATTGGAGCTGCGGCCTAATGTGGTCAAGTTTGTTGTTTTTTCTATTTTAGTATGTTTGACACTGCATGTGCAATTTAACTCCATCTTAAGCTTTGGTGTTGCAATTCTTGTATTTGGTGGTTTGGGTGCTGCTGGAGTTGGCCTCTAATGGTGCTCTTGTTCTGAAGAATCAGGATTAAGTTCAGTGGTGAAGATAAGTGATTCTATGTTTTCAAGATTGAGTTTATATTGTTATATTAGCAACAATTACTTTGAATTTGTGCGAGTCTGGCTGGTTGCTTCTGGTTTATTTGAAATTTTCTGGTTGTTTTAGGTATGCCATGGCTGTTTGGCATTGAAACATGAATTGGTTGATTGTTGGTGACTTTTAGCAAATGCAAGAATCTGAACCAAGTCAACATTGCTGTTCTGGAGGTATGGGAGTAATTTTTGCTCCAATTTTCATTATTTCTTTATGGTTACTGCATTTATTCTTTGGTCCACTAGAGTTCACTTTTGGGCTGGTGGAGATGGACTTAGTGAGATGCTATAAGAAGTAGCCTTTTCAACAATGTTACCCAGTGGCAACAATTTCCATGCCAGAAAGATGTTGAGTGTAGCTCTACATCTTGCAACTTTGTTGTGGGTAAAGTTGTATTGCTATGTGTTTGGACTGCATTTTGGTGCTATGCACATTTGGACAACATTAATTTTGGATCTTTTCATGTGAATTTGAGCCCTGATGAATTTTGATGTTTCATGTGATTTGAAGCAGTGCTTGGCAACTTGTGACTTTTAGTATCTTCATCTGATTTGGAGCACTGTTTAGCAAATTGTGATTTTTGGTATCTTCATGTCATTTGGAGCACTATTTGGCGGCACTTGTATTTACACAAGGCAAATTTGGTGAGGTTATCATCAATTGGAAGTGGTTCATACTACTAGTTTCGGCTTCCTAACAATGGATTGATTCTTGAGTTCTGTTTTTTATTTAAGTGCATTTCAATTTTGATGTCTTAGAGTTGACTGCAATAAAACTTGGAAGCAACATGATTTGTTATAGTATTTGTGGTTTTGTCGTAATTCCAATCATAGGTGTTGATAATTTTGAAGACCAACTAAGAAGTTCAAGAAGTAGCTTCGAGGAAGCTGATAGAAGGCTACTGAAAGCTGTTTCGTTTGCGTCAAAGGAGCAACCAATGATAGTTAGTCAAAGACATCTAGGAGTTGTATCTGCTGAGATTTTGGTGTTGTTTTTGGGGTTTGTGATGTTTGTTTTGTTTAAACCATCTGTGGAGTTTGAAGTTCAAGTTTTCATTATAGTAACTTTAGCTGAAGGGAGTGATAAAAAGTAATATTAATAATATGGTTATATTATGGGTTTATATTATGTTATGGACTTACTTATAATGTACCTAAAAGTTAAGGATAGAAGCTCTATATAAATAGAGCTCCTGGGTTAAGTCATATGTAATTCGGCTTCTCTGCTTCTCTCTCAATCTTCTCTGCCTCTTTCTCTCCTAAACCCTAATTATTTTCCCAATAGAAGAAAACTGTGATTTCCCAATCGAATTACCCACGTCATCTCATCACCAAAATGAAATACGTGATTCCATCCCTGACCTCAAAAATCTGCCAAGGCAGAATTCATAATCATGAATGTAGATACACAATTAAGCAATAATTATTGAACTAGAGAGAACATAAATGAGAAAATTAAACAAGTGAAGGGGTTTTTGTTACCTCTCAGGAATGCAAGCACTTTGAAGCTTGTTCCAAATAGCCCTTATCCGGTCTGGTTGTTCGGGATGATAATCATTGTCCGGTGTATAGTGCTTACACATCCTCTCATCGTATAGTAAACCCACGCGCCGTTGACGGGGGCTGTTGGAGCTCTTGCTCTCACTCTTGGACTCCGTGACCACTTCCTCCGCCATGGCTTATTCCGTAGCTACGATCTCTGCGCCACTTGTTACCACGCTCTCTCCAAGCTAGAGAAGGTCGAAGAACACCTTAAATTCGATGGAAACTGGAAAGCACAATGGCTCAGATATTTTTGGGGACTACGAATTAGAAATCGTAGCCGAACAAAATGAATCAGAAGAGTCGCAGTCACTTTTTTTTTTATTATTTTTTATCCATTTTCCTTTGAAAGAAACTGGAGGGAAGAGGAAAGCCTACGCCAGAAAAATTTGGAATGAAAAGAGATATGTAAGTCTTAAAATGTAAAATCCTTGTATGCATTTGGGTCTATATCTCTCTCATAATTAAGTAAACTTTATTTTCTCACCTAGCATATTAGAATTGCTCGTCTGGAATACATGATGCACCGGTCAAGTTGTCATGGTGTGTATTTGGAACCTTTGGAATAAGTTGCTCTCAGTTGAATCTCGGACTGGTTATAAATTTTCCTTATTTTATTTTATGACTCAGTTTAAATTTAATTCTTCAAATTTTATTTAAATTAAACTCACGAGTAGTTAAATTTAAATTAAGTTCATGAATGGACATTAATTTCAAATCAATTACAATAATAAAATGTTTTCTTTTATTAATAATTTAATAACTTAAAAATAATTTATAAAAATAAATATATTTAATAATTTAACAGTATAAAATAAATAAATAACTAAAGATAATATTATAATACCTTTATTCATGTTATAAGCATATTTAATATAATATAATTTATAATTTATTTCAAAATATAAAACTACTTATGATCACAGCTACATATAAAAAAAATGATTTGGTTTGAATTTTCCAATCATTCCATTGTTGCTCCTAACTTCATTGATTTGCTTATAAATAATCATAAATCTTATTCTAGAATTCATAAAAGAAAAGCAATGTATTAAAAGCATTTACAAAAAAAAATAAAGAAATATATTAATAATAAAAATATATTATTTTATATTATAATTTTGTGAAACATTTTATTTGAAAATTATTGTGGATATTCCTCAGACTAGGCAAAAGAGAATCGGCCAAAACCCAGAGGATCGGGAACCAAGGTAAAAAGGCGTGACTTAATCCGAAATAAGGTCGCTAAGGACCGTGTGGCAGGTCGCACGACGTAAGCTCGCGGACCTTGATCAGCGGAGGCGGCAACGAGCTCTCCTCTGTATCAAATGAAACAGTTACCGTTTGACAGATACAACCTAAGTACTCTACAATCCTGCAAAGCAGCTCCCAAAGTCCGATAATGATTTGCTAAGCATTTATTACTTGACGTCTAGCAGTTAATAAGTAGCATGGATGTAATCATAGTCTTACGTTAACAAATTACAATCTATAACCCTCCCAGCATGCATATAATGGGACGGGAAACCACAATAGAAAGAAGAAGAAAAAAGAAAACCTAGAAATTCTACTGAGATACTCTCTTATGTATGTGTAATAAGAAAATAGTGAAAATAAATACAACCATCATGGACGTAGGGGTCATTTGGACTTTGACCGAACCATGATAAAATTTTCTCCTCCCTAATTTCTTTTCCTTTACCTTTGAGTTTTCTTCTCACTTGTCATTTTTTCACGTAATCACACAACAATTTGGTTCTCAGAACCTTCAGTTGATCGATTCTCGAAATCGACTGTCAATATTTTGGCACGTCCAGTGGGACCAAACTGCTCTCGCATCTTTCATTGGTCAAGCGCGATGGCAAGGGGAAGAGTAATTAGGAGTTCAGGCGCTGCAACCAACTAGCCAGGTGGTCGTGAAGAACATCGACGAGATGTACTCGAGGAAGAATGCCCAGTCCTGGTGAGTGCCTCTTTCGCCCTCCTGGAGGCTGATGGCATACGGGCCCTACGTCAGCGCCATGAAGCGCTTGAAAGTACAGTGAAAAGACTCACCTATGTAGTCGAGGCGTTAGCCCAGATGTATGCCCAAAAGGCCCGAGAGCACAACAGGGCGCCCCCCGTCGCGGAAGCAGCTCAACAGCTGCAGACAGAGACTCTAGCACGAAGGCAGCAGCCAGTTGGGGAAGGAGCCCAGAGGGTTAGTTTAGATCATTCCTCTAGCTCACAACCTGAAACAGGGGGACAATAAGCCCATAAACATAAACAAAACCAGCGAGCTGAGAGCTCACACCGCAACGAAGGCTTGAGAATGGGCCACGATAATGGCAAAACCCAGCGATCTGAAGGCCAAGACCAAATGATTGAAGAACTGATGCAAAGGATACGAAAGTTAGAAAAATGCCCCTCAGCCCAAGATCAATTAGGCTGTTACGAGGAGAGGACTCTGCTATGCAAAGAAATTGAAACAGAACCTCTCCCCCATCGCTTCAAAATCCTGACCGTCCCGTCGTATGACAGAAAAGGTGACCCTTATGATCATTTAGACACTTTTAACATCCAAATGAATCTTTAGACCGGCAATCCCCTAGTTAAATACCGGGTCTTTCTGGCTACTTTTGGAGACATGTCATGGACATGGTTCAAAAGTCTCCCAGCTTGCAGTATCAGTAGCTGGGAAGAATGTCATAACAAATTTATCGATCAATACGCGGCCTTTAAGAAACAACTTGCACCATCCTGCCATCTAGCAAAGATCTTCCAAAAGAAGGATGAGTCTTTGAAGGACTACATCACCAGATTCCAATATGAAATCAACAATGTAGAAAGTCCCTTTGATGATAGCATTCTGATGGTGATCTCGGCGGGGCTACACAGGGATAGAAAACTATGCAAAAGTATATACAAGTCCCTGGTAAAGAACCTAAGAGAGTTCTACAAGCGAACTATGAAAGAAATCCAATGGGAAGAAACCTTTGGTTCGAAGGGATTTGGAAGGAAAAACAAAGTAAGTAGCTTGGTTCCTGGCAGAGATGGAAAGAGAAGCAATCGTGGCAAAGGCGGGGTAGACCAAGTCAATAATGTGGGCATTCAGTCCGTAAAGAGAGCAAGGATAAGACAATCCAAGCCCCAATGTCACTATGACAACTACAGCATCCTATCTGACACTCTAGAGAGGATATATGTCATGGAAAAACATAAGGAAAATTTCGGGCAACCCAGGCCCCTATTGACCCCCTCGAAGTATAGGGATCCTAACAGGTTCTGTGCCTATTACAACGATATAGGGCATACCGCCTTGGAATGCAAATATCTTAAGGATGCGATCGAGGACCTCATTCAGAGAGGCCGCCTGAAGGATTATGTGGTACAATCATCAAGCCAATGATCCCCATAGTGTACAACACGACCACCCCCCAATGCCAAACCAGGGCAAACGGCCATGGTAAGAACCATTTACACGATCCACAGAGGATCGCATATCGCAGGAGCCTTGCACAGTTCATGGGAGTGGTATGTATGGAATGCGAGCTACGTCTTGTCTGTGGGCAGTGAGTCTAACAGACCCGCTAAGAAAGCAAGAATGACTCCCAAGTGCATTACTTTTATGGACGACGATGAGCGTGGAGTCCAATCCCTTCATAACGATGCTATAGTCATCAAGGCTAAGGTTGGCAACGTCGAGGTGCAAAGAATTATGCTAGACACCGGCAGTTCGGTAAATGTCATGTACAAAAAGTTTTTCGACTAGATGGAATTAACTCGGAGTAACCTCGAATCTTCACCTGATCCTCTTTTTGATTTCACCAGTGACGCGGTATTTCCCGTAGGGTGAGTCAGGCTTCCCATTACCTTAGGGGATAAGGACCGTCAATTGACCGTTTTGGCAGATTTTCTAGTTGTGGATTATCCCTCAGCTTATAACATAGTCCTAAGGTGACCAATGATGAATGATTTAGACCTGGTCATGTCTATCAGGATGTTAATGATCCAATTTCTAACCTCGAATAGGGTTGGATGCATATGAGGTGAGCAATATGCGGCCCGACAGTGTTATGAGGATGCCATTAAGCTAGGAAAAAAAGGCAAAAGAGCAAACGCAACTCCCCATGAAGAGCCCCGCACAATTAAAATTAACCATGACCTCGACCCACATGACTGGGAGATGGAGAGAGAAATCAGACTAGTCAAAGAACTCGAGGAAGTCGGAATCAGTGAAGTGGATGATCATAAATGTCTCAAGCTTAGGAAAAACTTTCCCTCAGATGTGAAAGGCCAATTGACAGATTTTCTTAAGGTTAATTTGGACGTCTTTGCTTAGAATCACAAGGACATGGTAGGGATTAACCCTAAAGTTGTGTCGCACAAATTGAATATCGACCTTCACCACTAACCGGTCAGGCAAAAAAGGAGACCTTTAACTATGAAACGTTCCCACGTGTTGAAGGAGAAAGTGGACAAGCTGCTGGCGAACAAATTCATTTGGGAGGCCCGCTATCCCGTCTGGGTAGCCAACACTGTCCTGGTAAGAAAGAAGGACGGGAAATGCAGGACATGCATCGACTTCACAGACTTGAACAAAGCTTGCTCAAAGGATAGTTTTCTCTTACCAAGGATCGACCAACTCGTTGATGCAACAGCCGGACACCAACTCTTCAGCTTCATGGACGCGTATTCTAGGTATAACCAAATACCCATAGAGCTGCAGGATGAGGAGCACACCTCGTTCATCACGAACCGGGGGTTGTATTGCTATAAGGTGATGCCTTTCAGGCTCAAGAATGCTAGGGCAACCTATCAATAACTGGTCAATGCGATGTTCAGAGACCAAATCAGGAAAACTATGGAAGTCTATGTGGACGATATGCTCATGAAGTTCAGACAGGTTTTGGATCATGTAAGTGACCTGGATGAAATGTTTTGAATCTTACAAAAGTACCGGATGAAGTTAAATCCACTCAAGTGTGCGTTTGGAGTAACTTTGAGAAAGTTTCCCGAGTTCATGGTGAGTGAAAGGGGCATAGAAGCAAACCCTGAGAAGATTAAAGTACTAATCGAGATGAGGTCACCAAGCAGAATTAAAGATGTCCAGAGCTTGACTAGCTGGGTCGCATCCCTCAGTCGGTTTATCTCCAAAGCAACGGATAGGTGCCTCCCTTTTTTCGAAGCCTTAAGGAAAGCAAGGCATTTCGAGTGGATAGAGGAATGCGAAGCTGCCTTCATACAACTGAAGGAATATCTAGGTCGGGCCCTACTTCTATCTAAACCACGGGAGGGCGACAAGATGATCCTTTATTTAGGGGTGTCACAGCATGTCATTAGCGTGGCCCTTGTTCGCGAAGAGAATGGAGCACAATTCCCAGTCTACTACGTGAGCAAAAGGCTAGTCAGTGCTGAAGAAAACTACACTCCCATGGAAAGACTAGTTTATGGCCTCGTTGTCGCGTTAAGGAAACTGTTGCCTTACTTCCAAGCCCATTCGATCAAGGTCCTAACTCGATATCCATTGAGGCAAACCCTCTAAAAGGCGGACGCTTTAGGTCACTTGCTTAAGTGGGCGATCGAGCTCACCCAGTTTGACATCCACTACAAATCAAGGTCGATAATAAAGGGACATGCCCTAGCTGATTTCGTTGCCGAATTCACCAGACCTGGGGTAGAAGAAGCAAAAACCTCAAGAGGGTTGTGGTGGGAACTTTACATAGACAGGTCATCATGCAAGCATAAGGCAGGAGCAAGAATCTTACTAATCAGCCCAGAAGGGCATAAAATCCTCTATGCCCTGAGGCTCGAATTCTAGGCTACCAACAATGAGATAGAATACGAGGCGCTCTTCACAGGACTTCATCTCACAAAAGAGGTGTGAGCTGAAAGTGTAAAGATCTTTAGCGATTCTTAATTGGTCGTTCGCCACGTAAAGGGGGAATACCAAGCAAAGGGACCAAAGATGGCTATTTATTTGCAAAAGGCCCAAGAATTGCTTCGTGGATTCCAAAGGTTCGTGATCAACCAAGTCCCTCGAACTGAAAACGTGCACACGGATGCTTTGGCCCTACTAGCTATAGCAAAAGATACAAAATTTTTGGGTGCAATACTCGTAGAAGTTCTTCCGCTCCCCAGTGTCGAGCAGAACGACACTATAATGTCAATTTCTATGGCACGCGACTCATGGATAAACCCCATCTTGAACTACCAACAGTATGGCAAACTTCCTGAGGATAAGCTAGAAGCATGTCGTGTACGATTTTGAGCTGCTAGGTACTACGTCATAGATGATGTGCTTTACCAGAAGGGCCCCTTGGCCCCACTTCTCCGATGCATCGATGGTCCCGATTGTGATATCGTTTTGAAAGAGATACATGCTGGACACTATGGGAACCACACTGGGGGGTTGTCATTAGCTCAGAAGGCCCTCTGGTAGGGTTTCTTTTAGCCAACCATAAAACAAGATGCAATCAACTTCGTCAGCAGGTGCGACAAATGTCAGAGGTTCGCTACGATCCCCCGAGCTCCCCCAGCCTACCTCTAACAAATGATCAACCCTTGGCCTTTCATGATATGGGGAATCGATCTACTAGGGCCCCTCCCTGTAGGTCACAGGAACTATAAATATGCTGTGGTAGCAGTGGATTACTTCACTAAATAGGTAGAGGCGAAAGAGTTGGCTCAGATCTCTTCTTCTCAAATCGAGAAGTTTGTTTGGAACAATATTGTCTGCCAACTCGATGTCCCTCAACAGATAGTGTCTAACAATGGGACTCAGTTCACAAGTGAGTAGTTCATCTAATTCTGCGATAACCTTGGAATTCTGAAAAGCTTCTCATCTGTAAACCACCCTTAAACCAATGGGCAAGTAGAAGCAGTGAACAAAATCATCAAGCAAATCTTGAAGAAGAAGCTAAAAGCCAGAAAGGGAGCTTGGATAGACGAACTACCTAAAGTACTATGGGCTTATTGCACCATGGCTTGTAGTAATATGGGAGAAACCTTTTTCTCGATGGTCTACAGAACTGAGGTGATGGTGCCGGTAGAATTTGAAATGACCTCGTATCGGAGAGCCACTTTTAACATGGAGGAAAATGACCAATTACTTGCTGCAAGTCTTGATCTTATTGAAGAAAAAAGAGACGAAGCATGTCTGAGAATCATGACTTACTAGCAAAGGGTTACATGATACTTCAATCGAAAAGTACAAGCTCAGAGCTTCAAACTAGGCAACCTCATCTTGCACCTCATCCAGCTAGGAGGCCATGATCCCAGAGAAGGAACGCTGGGACCGAATTGGGAAGGACCATATATTATAAAAGAAAGACTAAAGATCAAAGGATACCACCTTACAAACATTAAAGGGGCAGAGTTCCCTTGAGCTTGGAATGCTGAACATCTCCAGCCTTTTTATCAGTAAAGCAAATTTGACTTTATTAAAACTGTAACTATCTATTGAAGTTTTGAATTAAATTGTATCCCTGTTAGATTCTTTCCAGAAAGGTTTGTCATTATTTATATTCAAGGAATAATATTTATGTCTCGAGAAGACAAATCATCTAGCGGTGTCACACATATATATCCCAAAAAAAGAAGAAGAAGAAGAAGAGGGGGGTGAAGAAGATCTTTTGCAGAATTAAAAAGTCATGATAAAATGTCTCAGTTACTATTGACGTCAGAATTTAATTCGTATAGAGGGTCCCAGATCTCGGCCAACGGGGAGTGAGTTCAAGGATCCGAGGCTACTTCTAAAGTGTGAGGAGACGGAGGGAGAGGAATAAGAAGAAGAGTGATGCAGTATTCTTAACGTGGTTTGGCTAAATTCGGGTGGTACCGGACCCTACGTCTAGGGTGAAACTTTTATTGATTCTTAAGAAGGTATTTTTATAGAGTTTTAGCATACAAGATTCTAGCTTCCTTCTTCCATTCTAATAATGCAATCCTATTTATAGAGGAAGGAAAAGTTATATGCATTAATTACAAGCTACAGTTGTGTTACATCAAGAAATAAATAGAAAAGATAAACAAACTCTTGCAATTTTGACTATTGCAAGCTTCTATCTGTGGGGCGGGCCCCTCTTGTCAGCAATGGACTTGTATTTGTTTGTGTTTGCCGCTTGGTATTACTTTACTGTGCGAGGTGTTTATCACCTCGAACTGGGGGTCCACCCCCAGCTCGGGGTTACCGTGTAAGGTCACTATAGCGAGCTTGGTGCTGCCGTGGTGGGTTAACGAACTTAAGCAGAATGGTTGACTATTTGGCAAGCTGGTCAACCTCGCTGTGTCACTTTCTAATGATAATCAATGTGGACCTTATGGGGCATCCTCAGCGAGCTCAGAGATTTGGCCTCTGCCGGGCTCGAGTCTGTCTTGTTCTCTTGAGACCATTTTTGCCTATAACATAAGCCCCCCAACTCTTGATTTGCTTTACGAGCCAGGAGTTGCAAGTTTTCTGAGGCTTCATTCGTATCTCCAGTCAAAGTCCTTGCTTGATCGGAGCATCGTCTCAGGTGTCTTTTCATTCTACTTTAGGCCATGCTTTCTTTTATTTTCCATTTTTGGCCGTTGGTGTGGCATTGCTGCTCGTTTTAGGCCGTAGGATAGAGATCAGCCAGATGTCTTTTGGATTCTTCGATGGGTCGAGCTGGTCTTTTTATATCCTGAAAGACTTCTTCATTTGCCTCAGAGAAGTTTAATGGAAGAAGCTGATGAGTCCCCTGCATTTTCGGTGTCTTGGCTTCTGACGAAGCTTATTGAGACATGGATGGCCTGTTGTAGAATGTTGGGAGACATGGATAGCTTGTTGCATGTGGCTTCATCATAGGATCTGCCTGGCAGGCTCCTGGGGAGTCTTGTGCTGATCTTGGACTATCTTCCCTGAGTCTCTTCCATAGAATCCAGCATAATTGTTGGGACTCTTGGCGCCCTTTTAAGCTGTACTGGGTTTACTTTAGGAAGAACTGCTGATCGAGTCTAGGAAGATCGTATGAGTGGAATTACTGGTATACCTACTGGTGGGAGTTTATCTCCTGATTTAGCTAGCTCATCATTTTCTTATCGGAATGGTAGTATTAGACTTGTAGGCTTCTTGCCTTTGTTTATGTATTTCTTCTTTATCTAATGTAATCTTGCCTTTTTGAGGCTTTTTGATGTGTGAGCTATTCTGCGTAGCTTCTGAAAGTTGTATTGGATGCTTCACACATCGCTGTTTGTACATTTCTGATGATTAATGAAATGTTTCTTTGGCCAATCGACTGTACTTTTTGACTTTTTATTTTCGTTCGACTGCCTTCGGTAAGTGAGAACCAGGTCGTATGCGAGTTACAACTGATGAGGGCTTGTTGTGAGAGCTATGATTTCTTGGCCGTATGTTAGCCATGGATATGTGTGTTGCATGAGAATTATAATGAGTTTGTTTTGATATCTTTACGACGAGGTGGGGCTTGTTGCCCATTATCTAATTTGAGCATACTGTTGAGGTAGGCTTTGGGGTCGTCTCACCCTCGGATCAGCTTCTTTAGTAGCGAGGTGATGAATCATTGCTAGGTGAGGTCGCACATCCGTACCACAGCAAGCTCATTGCTCAGTTTCGTAGCAATCTTATTGCCCAATGAGGCAGGAAGCTTATTGCTCAGTGAGGTAGCAAGCTCATTGCTTAGAGAGGTAGAAAGCTTGTTGCTCAGCCCCGCAGCAAGCCCGTTGCTCAGTGAGATAGCAAGCTCATTACTCAGCCCCACAACAAGCTCGTTGCTCAACCTCATAGCAAGCCCGTTGCTTAGCAAAACAGTAAGCTTGTTGCTCAATGGTCAGAGAGTTTGTACTCTTGATCCCAGTGTAAGGGATATGATTTGCTCTGGATGTATCGGTGGGGTAGGCCTCATGCCATCTTACCCTCAGATGAATCCTTGAAATGGTGGAGTGAAAACTCTTTGTCTAGATAATGCTTCTTCGGCCAATCGGTAACTTACACTGATTCAGCATGAAATAATTGGTACAACTTATCGTCACTAATCATAAGTAAATGTTACAGGATTAGAATATGGTTCTAATGGAGGGCTCTGGCTCTTGGGTAATGACTTGTTGAGCCTATTAAGCTCATCGCTCTGAAGGTTGTACCGCATAATCCTATAGTCGACCTCTTCTGATGAAGTCCTCAATGGCATCTTTCAATGCTCGGCACTCTGAGGTGGTGTGTCTAGCCTCATTATGATAAGCACAGAATCTGCTTGGATCTTTGGACTTGGTGGGCACTTTCATCGATTTGGGCCTCCTGAAGTCCTCACTGTGTCTTTCTGTGGCAAAAATTTTATCCTGTGTCTCTGACAGGATGCTGTAGCTTTCAAAGTGAGCTCTAGGTCACTGAGGCTTTACCTTGTTCGTGAGTTAGGGAATGGGGTCATCATGACTCTCGCTCCCCCTCTTTTTGATTGTGATGGGACTGTTGGGGTCCACTTTCTGCTTGGGTTACTTCATTCTGAAGGTTTCTTCTCATCTTACTTGTTTAGTAGCTCGCTCATAAAATTCAGTGAGGTCTCAAGCTGGGAATTTATAGAGGCTTCTGTACAGCTTTTTGTCTTTATGAAGTCCTACTGAGATGGTTGTTAAGATACTTTCCTCCGAAGGATTTTCCACAGAGTTGGCTTCGTGCCTGAATTGGGCTATAAAATCTTTCAATGGTTCATTCTTGCACTAGAAGATCATAACGAGATGGCAAAAAGGCGTAAGCTGCCTCTTCAAGGCTCGGTACTGGTTAATGAATTTTTTTTGGCAATCTTCCCAGCTGCTGATGTTGCGAGCTAGAAGGTGTCTAAACCATGCCTGAGATACTCTTCTTAATATGGCCGAGAAGACACGACATTTCACCAGGGGGTCATTAGTCTGAAGGTCCATCCGAACATTGAACACATCCAGACGGTCACTTGGATCGTTGCTCCCATCGTACAGTGGGATCACGGGCACTTTGAGCTTTTGTGGGAGAGGCTGCATCTCGATCTCCATAGAAAGTGGTGAACTTTCCTCGTGACGAGGTTGGTTACTTTGAGGCCGTGGGCATTCTTCTAGCCGCTTGAGCCTTAGGAGGATTTCCTCCATTATTTGATTTTGTATTTCAGACTAAGGGTGGAGCTTTCTGCTCGTTGTGAGCCCCCCAATTATTGGCTATCACAATCTTCGTGAGTTTACCTCTGAACTCCTTTACGAAGCTGTTAGAGTTATGTCATGATTTCCTCTTATCTTTGCGTGCTCTGAACTTGACCCTGTGCCAATGCTTTTATGGTCTCAGTCAGCTCTCTTACCATGCATTCGAGTGCTGGTTGGGGTTGGCCAGACATTTGAGCCTTTTGAGTTTTAGGGACAATAATAGATTGTTAGTGAGCCTCCACAACGGGAGTGTCTGTTGGTTGGAGGGCTAGAGTGGTTGAGCTCCGAGTGGTTCTTCCTTTCGCCATTGTTAGACTGCAATGGGGACTTCAGAGAGCAAATGGATCCCCACAGATGGCACCAAAGATGTTGATGTTGGAATTTGGTTCGTACAGAGGGTCCAAGATTCTAGCTCACGGGGAGTGAGTTCAAGGATCCAAGGCTGCTTCTGAAGTGTGAGGAGATGGAGGGAGAGGAATAAGAAGAAGAGTAATGCAGTGTTTTTAACGTGGTTCAGCTAAATTCGAGCGGTATCGGACCCCACGTCCACGGTAGAGCTTTTATTGATTCTTAAGAAGGTATTTTTATAGAATTTTAACATACAAGATTTTGGCTTCCTTTTTCCATTCTAACAATGCAATCCTATTTATAAAGGAAGGAAGAGTTACATGAATTAATTATAAGCTACAGTTGTGTTACATTAAGAAATAAATAGAAAAAATAGACAAACTCTCATAATTTCAGCTGCTGCAGGCTTCTATCTGCAAGGCAGGCCCCTCTTGTCGGTAGTGGACTTGTATTTATTTGTGTCTGCTGCTCGATATTGCTTTACTATGTGAGGTGTCTATCACCCTGAGTTGGGGGTCCCTAGTTCAGGGTCATTGTGGAAGGTCACTGTAGTGAGCTTGGTGTTGCCGTGGCGGGGTAACAAGCTCGAGCAGAATGGTCGACTACTTGGTGAGTTAGTCAACCTCGTTATGTCGCTTTCTGGTGGTAATCGAGGTGGAGATCACGGGGTGTCCTCGGTGAGCTGAGAGATTTGGCCTCTGCCGAGCTGTAGTATGTCTCATTCTCTTGAGACTGTTTTTGACTATAATAGTTACAAATTTAGGAAAACAAGGAAAACAAAATTATCAAGATGCTACGCTGGAAAAGCCTCTGTGTCAGGAAGACCTTGGGTGTTTAGGGGGCTTGGGAGCATCACAGGCGGATTCTCTGCGATTTGATCTCTGGGCCTCTCTACGGCTGACTCCTTCGTAAGTGAAGTAATGTCAACCCATGTCACATCCTCACCAGGAGGACCATCAGTGACCTCAATGCTTGGAGAAGTAGCCATCTTAGCACCTTCAAGAAAACCCTAAATGATGTGCACGATCTCCCTACCAAAGAAAGAGAATTCGAGGTCTGGGCAATTTAGCCACAAGGTATACATGAAGCTGTCAGTAGTGTGAGCAACCGTGACCTCTCAAGCCTGCTCGACCATAGTAGCAATCTCCTCTTTCAACTTGGTGGCCTTCACTTCGATGCACGCAGCCTTTTCTTCAGCTTGCTTGGAGACCTCCTCAGCCCACTTTGCTCTCTCCATGGTACGATTTGCCCTCTCTTGGTAGCTTCGAGCTGCATTTGGAAACTCTCAACCCCCTGAGTTAGAGAGAATATGTCTTCCCTACTCTTCTGAAGCTCATCATGAGCTTCGGGCAGCTTTGAAGCAAAATCGGCTACCTCACGCACAAAAGACTCTTCAGCCCTTTTCACTGTAGCATTGGCTCCTTGAAGTTGGGTTTCGGCATTTTCCAACTTCCCCTTCAATTCTGTCACCTCCCTGGTAGCTGCAACAAGGCTGGCCTCGAGCTGACGCTTCTCCTCTTCCTAGCTCAGACACTCGTTCCTCTGCTTGATAGCCTCCAAGGTCCCCTAAAGAAAATAATAAAAAGGTCAGAATGCAAGTAAGAACCAAAAGAACGAGAAAAGAATGGTACTAACCAATAAGCAGTGTTTGGCCAAGACCTCCATTAGGACCCTGCCCCGAATCTCGTCGCCCTCTAAAGATGCAACGTTGGCTCCTAGAATTTGACCCACGTTATCATGAATAATATGGTAAAGGGCCAGGGACTTGGCCCCCAATGTTTCTATCGGATGTTCCAGAGCATCCTTGAGCTGTGCCGTCGGATCAGTAGTGAGCTTCTTTTCCTTGCCAACACTTCGCCTTTTTGAAGAAGGTTTAGCAGAAGTCTCACCTCTTCACTGCAGAGATCTCGTCGTCTCTTCCTCAGTCACTCTGCGCTCTGGAGTAGGGGCTAGGAGGAGCAAGGTCTCCTTTGCTATCGACAAACTAAAAGGGAGGATAGGTTGAGTCAGTGTAGGAACAGTCGCGGAAGAAGGAGGCAGGCCGGCCTGGGCAGGCTTCGGAGTGGCCGTGAAAGAGGTAATACATTCAATGTGAGCGGAAGCAGAGGACATGACTCGTTTAGATCTCAGAGGAAGCTCAATGAGGTTCACACTACCTATGGCAGCCTGTTCGCTGAAGTCAGCCGAGGAAATTTCTCTTGACCTGCGAACCATAATATCGCGCGAGCTATCAATAAGTTTGGTACCTGGAGTGGGAGAAAGCCCGTAGGATCACAGGAGCTCCTCATTGAACCTGAACTGTTGGGGGAGTCGTCAGAAATCGAAAGTTGATCCAAAACCTCGATCTTTACTGCACTCAGCTCTGGTCTTTCTTTCCGAACTCCATCTGCAGGAAGCATAGCAAACGTTAGGCCCGTATTAAAATAAAAACAATAAAGGGCTGAAATCCTCGCTAGCTCGCTCACCGCGATGCGACACAAATGAAAGATGCTGAAGAGGATGCAGTGATGGGTAGGACACATAGAACCAACGCGTCTTATATGGACCCGCATTGGACTTCCCTCGAGCATCCCCTTGACGTAATGCTTTTTTATACTTTGAAGGGTGAGGTGAAAGATAATAGTGACCCTCTTGCCCTCTGGCGCCTTTAATACTATAGAGAAAATAAAGAGCCTTTGCACTAGGAGGACGGAAACCATTCTGAAGATGAATTAATGCAAGGGAGGTTAGGGAAGAATATGCGTTAGGGGTTAATTAGGCTGGTGCAAGTCCCAGCTCATTCAAGAAGTCAATTATGTATGGAGGGATTGGGAAACGGAAGCCCACATTGAGATGATGGACACTAATAGCCGTAAACCTCTCAGGAGGGAGTGCGGCATGATCACTGTGGGATGGAACCATCACATGGTAGCCTCTCGAAAAAAAATACGCCTCTGCAATTTCCCCCATTTCTTTGGGCTTGATACTAGAGGGAAAATGTTTGAAAGGAAAGGCAGCTCCAGATCCCTCCGACCCAGCACAAGCCACAAATCCATTCGTGACCTCGCCACTTTGGAATACCACGTTCCCAATGGCACGAGGCGTCCCCTCGCTCCCCTCAAACTCAGTGTTCTCACTGACTATTAAGTGGTGGCGATGTCTATGGGGCTGAGACATCTACAGGAGGGAGGAAGAAAAATAATTAGGTTACAGGACAAAACAGGCCACTATTCTAAAAACAATTCAACCTAAGAGGGGAATGGCTACTGCACCAGACCACCCAGATCCACGGAGCATAAATAAGGGCCCCAGATGCCAAGCCGGAAGTACCTGAAAAACTAAGAAATTCTGCCGCCACCTAAGGCCCTAACCTCTAACCAGCAAAATAAATAAAGCTTGCTCTCGCCCCGATTCCCCATCAATGACAAACACGCCCACAAAGATTTCAGAAACCAAAAAATGCTATATGCCATAACGAAAACAGAAATTCACCTTGCTGAATGAAGAAGCTGTTTGTGAAGTGGCGGAACGCGGAAAACCAGCAACCAAGGGCCCGACTTGATGAAACTAAAGAATGGAAATAAGGCAAGGACTGGAGAAGGGGCGGTGAATAATCCCTGGAATAGAGAAAAAGTAGAAGGGCGTACGTTTTTGGTAAACAAAGAAAAAGGGGGGAGGGGAACTCTCCTGACTTTATTTTGAAAATCCAATCGTCGGATTCAAAACCCCTCAATTGACCCACAATCTAACAGAGTAGCGTATACTAGCATTAAAGCCAAATAGTGTACACTAATCGTAATAATCATTGCACCAGCTGGAGAATCGAAGAGACGTACATGAAATAAAACGCTTCGAACCGCCCATTAATAGTAAATGAAAAAGGCGAACTACACATCCTGTCCCTGCATTATTCATTGCTCACGGCCGTCTTATGATCTCAAGCCAGCACGAAAACAACTCGTAGCTCTCCCCAAATCTAGCTCGGGCACACCTGGTGCTAAAAGCACTATGCCTCTAGAGCTCCAAATCTAGCTCGGGCACACCTGGTGCTAAAAGTACTAAGCCTTCAGAGCTCCAAATCCGGTTCAGGCATATTTGGTACTAAAAGCACTAAGCCTTCTGAGGTCCAAATCTAGCTCGGGCACACTTGGTGCTAAAAGCACTAAGCCTCTAGAGCTCTAAATTTGGCTCAAGCACACCTGGTGCTAAAAGCACTAAGCCTCAAGAGCTCCAAATCCAGCTCGGGCACACCTGGTGCTAAAAGTACTAAGCCTCCAAAGCCCCAAATCTAGCTTGGGCAAACATGTTGCTAAAAGCACTAAACCTCCAGAGCTCCAAATCTAGCTCGGGCACACCTGGTGCTAAAAGCACTAAGCCTTTAGAGCTCCAAATCTAGCTCAGGTGCACC
>JANHAO010005984.1:0-21913 GCA_026873985.1 Saraca asoca | reverse complement strand
ATTATAATTTTTTGTCATCTATATTTATATTTTATTATATATAGCATAAAATATGCTATTTTTATATTACTTTGTGAATCTTACCGATTCACGGTTCAATTCGATTCACGAGTTAAAAAATTAACCAATCGATTTACGATACAATTCACAATTCGATAACCTTGGTGGTAAGTACCTAGGGGTTATATGAGAACCTCATAAAGATTTGGGAAAGATCCAAAGACAATTGTTAATAAATTTTGGCATTATGATTGAGAACTTAACACATGTTACCTTGTAATATTGATGATACAGTGGACCTCTTCTCATTCATGATTTTTTCGAGTTTGTGATTTTTTCACATTAAATTGTTTGCATATTATTTATCTGCCCTACTTTGATTATTTTAATGGCCTAATGCTAGTTTGTTTAGAGTGATGATAATTTTCTCAACATACTTCTGGTCCTCGCTCAAGCATACGTGAGTTAAATTTAAGAGGTTGCAGTCTCAGCGATGAACCAATTCCTCAAAACCTTGGCTTCTCTTCACCGTTGGAGTGGTTAGATCTAGGTGACAACGATTTTGTGAACCTTCCTAATGTCTGTATTTCAAAACTTTGCAGACTGCGAACACTTTGGTTGGACAAATGCCGACACCTCAAGTCATTGCCAAATCTTCCACCTAATTTAGAGTATGTCTTCTTGGACAACTGCCAAAGCCTCGAGTTATTGCTAACTCTTCCACCTAATTTAAAGTATGTCTTCCTGGACAACTACCGGAGCCTCAAGTCATTGCCAGATCTTCCACCCAAACTAAAGAATCTAAATTTGAACAATTGCCGACACCTCAAGTCATTGCCAAATCTTCCACCCTATGTAGAGTGTTTTCTTAAGCAACTGCCAGAGCCTCAAGTCATTGCCCAAGCTTCCACCGAATGCAACGTATGTTACAGCATCGAATTGTAATTAGATGAAACCCCGTCCAGATCAATATCAACAAGAGATATTGGGTCTCTTGGCTGCTTCAATGGAATCGGTATTTTTCCGCTTTTGCGTTGTCTTTCTATCTCTGTTTCTATATATATATATATATATATATATATATATATATAAAATGTCCCCTTTGCTTCTATTTTAGTATTTGACCACTTTTTATTTAACAGGTGACAAAGGAAGGCCCGCTTGAGTTCCGAGATGTATTTTTTATCCCAGGAAGTGAAATTCCACAGTGGTTCGACGATCAGAATTATTGTGTTCCAAACAAACCATTTTCTAAAAAAAAAAAGATTTTGATGCAATATCAATAACAGTGGACATACCTGACAATTGCTATAAGAGTTAATGTTGGGGGATTGCTGTGTGCCTTGTCATTCAAGATATGGTCCCTTCAGATATAATAGGCCCTCACCTTTTGATATAATAGGCAATTTGATCAAAGCAAAATTCAATTGACATGTGATTTTAAGCGACCTTTTTGGAGCGAAGCAACATGGGGATGGCGTAAGATAAAGAAGTGGGGTTACCGTGTATTTTCCAAGGAAGATGCTCAAGCACGGCGCAAAACAACTAATCTTTTTTTTAAGAATTAAGGAAACTTTTTGGCCATAATAATCTATTCATTTTGAGCATCCTTGAAAATTAAAATGACTTATGATTCTTTTAAGAATTTGAACTTTTGTGATCTCTTCAACTAATCTTTTCAACTATTTTATTTAAATGATTTAGCTGATTATGCTTGTTTCTTATGCAGATTGCTGCGGATTATCAATTTGAGTAAGTTTTTTTTTCTTGGTTGAAAATTTGAGTAGCTGTTTGATGAGCATATTTATGGAGTAATATGAGTTTTTCCCCCTTTTTATTTTATTATTGGATTGTATATCAGGAGATTGCAGTATTTGGAAGCTTCGAGATCTTCGAACACCTCCTTAAATTTAATGGGCATTTAAACACTGCATAAATGATATTATGTTGATAGTAGATCTTTCTTATATAAATTGTGTAATTCTTTAACAACCGCCGTCCAGAATTTTCTGTTCACATTTAAGCTTTTAGATTTTGGACAAACTAAAGTTATGAACATCTTTTTAGTTAATATTGTAGGTTTTATAAATCATTGCGTTACTTATACTTGACCTCATTCTTTTCTTTTAAATACGGATTTATACTGTAATTTATTTTTGAGCTTATTTTTATATGGTATAATTTTTAGTTTATTTCTTTTATTGTGTCGATTTTAAATTATTATCATATATATGTATACTGTATTAATTTTGAGTCTTTTAAAATAGTATCTCATGAAAAATTATTTGAGAAATTATTTATAAAATTTATTAAATTATTTATTCTTATTTTTATTTCGTACTCCTATTCCTCAAATGTTGGATCCGTAACTGTCGATATATGAAACCAATGTCCCATGCATAACCGCCATTGATTGAATTATAAGACTATCTAAATCGGTCTAAACTGATAAATTTGTTCAAGTAGGCATAACTCAACTATTCTAGTTTTGTCCAAAATTAGTTTTAGTTCATTTATTAAAATTTCCTCAAGATTCATTACAAGTTTTATACATATGAATTCTATATATTACTAAACAATAAATTTTTTTATAAAAACAATTTGATGGAAATTGTTTAAAAGAGATTTTGATGATGACACACAGATTTTGCATATGTGGAGAAGAATGAATCACTAATTAAGTCACAAAAATAATATTTATATAAAGAGCCGAGTATTAAAAAACTTGTATAGTTAAGTAACTAAAATTAAAATATCACTAAAATTTTTAACACTAAGCTTTCATGAACCTTAAGTTTAAATATTAACTTTCTCATTTACTTACACATATATTTTTAAACCTAGGATTAGTGGATATTTTGACCATGTCTTTCTCTTGAATATAAATAACACTTTTTTGTTAATATAACTATGACTCCTAACTTGGAAGAACAAAATAGAAGAAAATTAAAAGATAAATTAAACATATAATACCAAAGCATACATACTATTACAGCCTATGGCTTAAGACTTTGCCTTACTTTGCATATCGAGTTTGATTTTAGTTCTTTGTGTGTGTGTTAGTGACCTATCCACTCCTATTATTAGAAAAATAATTAAAAAAATGCCAGCTTTAACTTCTAAAATGTTTTTCTTAGAATAATATTAACAAATCAAATAAAAAAGGGATATAAATTACTCTCTTCAATTTTGGGATAGTTGAATTTAACACTCATAACTATTAACTTTTGTAATCCCCTACCAAATCTATTGAAAAATGATAAATTGCACTCAAGATCTATCTTCTGAATTATTTGAGAGCGCAAATGTATTTGGCTTGACATAAAACTTTGTGACAAAATAAGCATAGTATAGAAGTCTTGTAATTTAAATTTTGAAGTGATTTAACTTGTATACTATTTTCTAATTTTTCCCTATTTTGGGAGTGCTTTGGTTTCATTTTGGCATGATTCGCTTATTCAATATAAGTAAGAAAGCACATAACTATGATTCTTCCATTTTTATCTTCATTTGATATAATATGACACTTAAATTTTTCTTGAAGATATAAGAAAAAGCTTTCTGTGAGTACAATCTATTACTTATGAATAGATTTGGGAGTAATTGTAAAAATTAATGGTTGTAGATATTAAATACAACTATCCTAAAATTAAAGGGGATATGTTGCATTTTTTCCATAAAAAAAAATAAAGACAAGGTGTCTGAAATAAATAAAAATAAATATTCCATACAACAAAAGGAAGAACCTTCTCTTACTTAAAGAAAAATCAAAGCGATAATTGACAAATGTAATAAAACTAAAAATAACAAACATAAACGTAAGTGAAGAAAGAGTTGAGCTAAGAATCAACATCCAAAAAAGTTAAAATCATAGTATAGCAATCTCATTTGATTGGCTTCCCATCCAATTTAATTAAACACAAAAGTGCTCCTCAAGAGTTCATTATATAAATGAATGACTAAAGATTATCTTATTATAAATGTTATTACACTATCTATTTAACAAATTGGATTAACTACTAACACTGCTCTTTTACATAGCAATTATTATCAAAATCAAACATATATCCCTCTACTAATACTCAATCTAATTTGCAGAAATATTAAGATTATTATTTTCTTGTAATTGATAATATGGTTAGTTTTATAAGCAATGGAAATTTTACAATAAATATATGTATGAGTATCATAAAAAAAAATTAATAAAAAATATGATTAAAATTTGTTATAAATTTATGATTAATAAATAAACAAATAATTAAATTATATGAGTATTTAGTATTTAATTATTAAAAATATGGATTTCGTTATTAATTTTTTGTATACTATTTTGCTTATAATTAAAATAAAAGCAATAAAAAATTGGCGTAAGTACATAATAACAAAAGTTTTATTAAATATATGATAAAATCATCTCATTATAAAATTTATCAAATTGGATTAACTACTCACACTACTCTTTAGTATAACAACTGTTATCAAAATTAAATATATATCCATCTACCAATATTCAATTCAAATTGATTAAAAAAAATCATTTTAACAGTCGAACTGATATGAACCTGCAAGAACTAGAAAAAATAAAAAAAATTGATTATTTTTTTTTTTACTTTTAAACTTTTTTTCTTATTAGGTTAGTCTAATAAGTCTATATGCAACTAAAATTAACAAAAAAATAAATTTAACACTTAATTGATTAAAAACTCGTTAGTTTGCTTAATATTTTTTTATATAAAATATGAGCTCATATTTACAGTGTAGATTAGCTATCATTCAATTTTTTAATAAATTTATATAAATCTATATTTACGACATCATCTAGTTCGATTATTAGTAAACCTAGTTGAATTGATTGAACTATGACACTAATAATCTTTTCCTATTCATTGTCCAATTCAATTTTTAAAACATTGCCTACAAGTTATTATAAATGTTATGAATATTTCCCGGGTAACACAAAATGGACGCAATAGGATGCAAAGCCCAATCACAAAGAGCCTAGATTAGGGTCACTTAGCAAGAGTCATAGCCCACCAATTATGGGCAAAGGATGAAAGCTGAGCAAGGACTTGATCTACTAAAGAAGACTCTGGCTCGCTGGAGCGCAAGCACTAAAGATGTCTTGCAAAAAACCCACTGAACAAGCTTGGCAAGGTCAATCAATTTGACCTTGAGTCGCTAAGGTAGCGAGTTGAGAATATGTACAAAAGATCCAATCAGCAGCTAGAGACACGTGTCCCTCAATTGACAAATTATCACTCAGAACCGATACATCAGCCCCCCAGATATCCGACAATGATTCACCCAACATTTATTATCTAACGCTAAGCATTTAATGCCTGAAGCAGCATATGTAATCTTTTTGTTGTCTGTAAAATTACACTTATAACCCTCCCTATGTCTATAAATAGCAATAGAGAACCACTGCATGGGACAAGTAAGGAATTGCATGTAAACACTCTGCTAGAATAGAGAGAAAAACCCCATAGAGAGTGCATTGTTGAAGTCCTGTAAAACCATATAGAATCATTGTTCTTCAACTAAAAATATAGTTCAACATGGACATAGGGGCCTAAATAGGCTTTAGCTGAATCATGATAAAACTCTGTGTCCATTACTTCTTTTTCTTCCTCTCTTCTCTTATTTTTCCTGGTCTACACTTGCATTTTTAGCTTGCAGTTTGGGGTTTTAAGAACTGTCCTTGTTGACTAAAATATTGGATCCTTAGAACTAAATTTCACTGTCAACATTTTGGTGCCCATTATGGGCCTCCAATTGCATTCTCTTCTCCTTTGATTTACTAACTAACTACAATGGCAAGAGGAAGGACTATAAGGAGTTCTGGCATTGTCACTGGCTAGCTAGACAGCCTCGTACAACAGTAAGGAGAGATGTTGGTAGCTACAGGCCCAGTTTTTCCTACACCAGGAATTTCTGCCACCCCAATGGTAGGCACTGTTGTTGGCATGACACCTTCTTCCTGTCAACCTGCTGCTTTTGGCATGAATGAGGTTCGAATGTGGTTCCAATGTCAGGAAATGCTTGAAAATACCATGAATGAGTTGGCCGATGTCATAAGGGCATTGGCTTAGACCCAAATGCAGGGAGCACAAAGGCAAGCTGAGGGTGTTGCACCTGAAGGAGAGTCCAGTTAACAAGAGGCTTAGCAAGAGAAGATTTTCAAAAAAGAACATCGACAAGTAGGCTCAGTCTACTCGTTTAACTCACGACTAAGATTGCAAGTCCATTAGACCTGTAAAGACAGACAAGAAGATGATCAACGGTGCCAAGGCTCACACCAGGAGAGAAGCTCAGGCAAAATTGATAATGAACACAGGTCAGAGCACTACTCTTTGAATCATGAACCTAATGGAGGGTGAAAAACCCATGATCGCCACTCTTGTGGTTGAGGTGGTGCCAGGAGCCATCGAAACATCGATCGTTGATTTGAGACTCCAGACCTAAAAATTAAAGAGTTGCTAAAAAGGGTCCAACAACTGGAAGAGCTTCCTGCTACTCAGAGCTGCTAAGATCGTTACGAGGATAGATCACTTTTCACTAGGGAGATCGAGGTTAAACCTCTTCCTCAGAGGTTTAAAATCACAAGTATCCTGCTATATAATGGGGATAGTGGCCTGTACAACCATCTGGATGCATTTAATGTCTAGATGGACCTCTAGACCACCAATCCACTATTAAAGTGTCGTGTCTTCTCTACTACCCTAGGAGAGATACCTTGTACATGGTTTAGGGGGCTATTCGCTTGTGGCATTCACAATTGGGAAGAATGCCAAGCAAAATTTCTCAACCAATACTGGGCATTAAAAAGGTAGCTCACACCATCCTGCCACCTCACGACGGTCTTTCAATGAAGAGATGAGTTACTAAAAGACTACATTATCCGATTCAAATGCGAGGCTAGTAACATTGAAAACCCTTCTGATGAAAGCATTGTCACAACCATCTCAGTTAGATTTAGAAGGGATAAGAATAAGTTTTGTGCCTATCATCATGAGGTTGGGTACAATACTTCAGATTGTTAGGCGCTTAAGGACACCATCAAAAACCTCATCAAAAGAGGTCGCTTAAGGGACTACGTGGTCTGACCCTCTAGATAGTGACCTCTGCAGTCCCGACAATCAGCTCAGTATTAGCGATAGTTGACTCTAAGAATGAAGTAACACCTTCAATAAGGACCATATTTACCATTCATGGTGGATCGCACATTGTATGAAATTCAAAGAGGTCCCACAAGTGATACATATGGGAGGCAAGTCATGTATTGATTGTGAAGAGTGATAAAGTTGGTGAACCATCAAAGAAAGCTAGGATGAGCATCGACTGTATCACTTTTACCGGTGAAGATGCACGATGAGTGCATTCCCCACATAATGATGCCGTGGTTATATGAGTCAAGATCAGCAATGTTAACATGTAGAGAATCATGGCCAATATGGGCAACTAGGTTAATGTGATGTGCCAGCAATATTTTGATTAGATGGGCATAAGCACTAGTTAGCTCAAACCATCTCTAGAGCCCCTCTTTGGCTTTACGAGGGATGCAATTATCTCAACTGGACAAATCAAGCTCCTCATAACCCTTGGGGATTCTAATTGCCAAGCCACCACCCTGACTAACTTTCTAATCATAGACTTTCCCTTAGCATACAATGTGATGTTAGGGCAACCAGTGATGAACAAACTGGACATGGTGATATCACCCAGAATGCTTACTATAAAATTTCGAACCCCAAATGGAGTCAAATGCGTATGGGGAGAGCAAGAAGTGGATCGATGGTGCTACAGGGATCGAAATTGGAAAGAGGAAAAGGAAAGTTGACACAGCCTCCAGAGGAGAACCATAACCCATGAACTAGACTGGTGTAAGTAACGACTTAGAGCCTTGTGAAGTGAATGCTGAAAGGGTAACGAGTCTAATCAAAAAGCTCGAAGACATTCGGGTAACTGAGACTGATGCTGGAAGGTGCCTCAAACTAGGTAAAAACTTATCTCTAAGTGTGAAGATGGAGCTCACGGAGTTCCTCAAGGTGAATATTGATGTCTTTGCTTAGAATCATAAAGACATGGTCAGGATTGATCCAAAGGTCATGTCGCATAGGTTAAATATTAACCCTAACCATAAGCTAGTACACTAGAAGTGTAGGCTGATGACCACTGAATGATACGAAGCACTTAAGGAGGAAACAGATAAGTTGTTAGCAAACAAGTTCATTTAGGAAGCTTATTATCCCACTTGGGTGGCCAATCCCATTCTGATGAAAAAGAAAAAGGGGAAATGGATAACTTGTATCGACTTCACAGATTTTAACAAGACCTGCCAAGGATAGCTTCTCCCTAAGGATAGCTTCTCCCTACTAAGGATTGACTAATTGGTAGATGTGATGGTGGGACATGAACTCCTTAGCTTCATGGATGCACACTTAAGATACAACCAAATTCCTATGGCCCTTTAAAATAAAGAGAGCACCTTATTTATTATAAGCTACAGGTTGTACTATTCTAAGGTAATGCCCTTCAGACTAAAGAATGCTAGAGTAACCTACCAGTGGCTGGTAAATATGATGTTTAAAGACCAAATCAGAAAAAGGATAGAGGTGTACAAAGATGATATGCTAGAAAAGTTGGAACAAGTCACCAAACATGTCTGCAACCTAGGGAGATGTTTCAAATCTTGAGAAATATCAAATAAAGCTTAATCCACACAAATGTGCATTCAGTGTCACTTTTGGAAAATTTCTTGGCTTCATAGTTAACATTAGATGGATTAAAGCCAACCTTGAGAAGATCCAAGCTTTGCTCGATATGAGGTCCCTTACAGGGCCCAAAGATGTAGAAAGCCTGAATGGCCAAGTTGCGGCTCTAAGCAAGTTTATCTCTAAAGCAATAAATAAGTGCATCCCTTTCTTCAACTTCCTGGAAAAGGCAAAAAGGTTTGAATGGATAGAGCAATGTGAGATTGCCTTCCAACAGCTCAAGCAATATCTTGGATTAGCTCTCCTTTTGTCAAAATTGAAGAAGGGTGAAAAGTTGATTATCCATCTAGGAGTATCCCAATATGCCCTCAGTACAGCTTTGATACAAGAAGAAGGGGGCTCAGTTTCCTATTTATTATGTGAGCAAGAGATTATTGGACGTAGAGACAAGGTATTCCCCAATGGAGAAACTTGCTTACTGCCTGGTAATTGCCTCGAGAAAGTAGCAACCTTATTTCCAAGCACACAGTATAAAGGTGCTAATGCAAATCCTATTAAGGCAAGTCTTACAGAAGACAAATGTCTCAGGGCATCTCCTCAAATGGGTAATCAAATTAGCCTAATTTGAGATTAAATTTAAGCCTAGATCGGCAATTAAAGGGCAAGCTTTGATAGATTTCATAGCAGAATTCATCAGCCCTATGCAAGAGGAGGTGGAGGCACCGAAACTTCCATGCTGGGACTTGTATGTCGATGGGTCATTCGGCGAGCAAAAAGCCAGGACAGGGGGTGCTTCTTATTAGTCTAGAAGGTCACAATATGCTCTACGCATTAAGGTTTGGCTTTCAAGCCATGACCAATGAAGCTGAATATGACACTTTGTTAGCTAGACTATAGCTAGCCAAAGAGGTATAAGCTAAGAAAATAAAGATATTTAGTGATTCTCAGCTTATGGTCTATCATGTGCAAGGATAATACCAAGCTCGAGGCTCAAAGTTAGTTGCATACTTGCAAAAGGTTCAGGAGTTGTTAAATTCATTTCACCACTATGAGGTTGTCCAAATATCGCAAGCCCAGAATACATATGCCAATGCCTTGGCCTACCTTGCTATGACTAAGGATGCTAACTTCCTAAGAGCAATCCTGGTAGAACTCCTTTTGTCCCCGAAGATAGAGTAGGAAGATGTAGTCATGAGAATTGCAAAGACACCAAGCTCCTAGATGAATATGATCCTAGACTGTTTGCAAGAAGGGAAGCTATTTGATGACAAGCTCGAGGCCCGGAGACTGCAGACTTAAGTAGCTTGATATTGCATGTATGATGTGTTATATAAGAGAGGGTTCTCCACCCCACTTTTAAGATGCATTGATGGCCTAGATTATGATACCATCCTTGAACAAATTCATGCTGACCATTGTGGAAATCATGCTGGGGGATGTCTCTAGCTTAAAAGGCTCTCCAATAAGGATTCTATTGGCCGATGATGAAGCAGGATGCAATTGAACTGATTAGGAGATGTGAAAAGTGTCAACGATTCATGACAATCCCATGAGCCCCACTGGCCTACTTGCGGTGAATGGTCATTCCATGGCCCTTCATGGTCTGCGAAATGAACCTCATAGGACCACTACCTACAGCTCACAAAAATTGCAAACATGCAGTAGTAGCTATGGATTATTTCACTAAATGGACAGAAGCAAAAGAGCTCACGGAGATTTCATCTGCAAAAATCATAAAATTCATCTAGAATAATATACTTTGCAAATTTGGAGTCCCTCAATAGATTATAACTAACAATGGGATTCAGTTTAATAGCAAGTAATTCCTCGAGTTCTATAACAATCTTGGAATTATGAAAAGCTTCTTGGTTGTAGACCATCCATAAGCTAATGGGAAAGTCGAGGCTGTTAACAAAATAATTAAGCATATCTCGAAGATGAAGTTAAAGGCTAAAAAGGGAGTGTGGGTGGATGAGTTACCAAAGGTACTTTGGGCTTGCAGGACTACAGCCTGTAGTACCACCAGAGAAACTCCCTTTGTGGTCATGTATGGTGCCGAGGTAATGATCCCAACAGAACTAGAGGTGGTGTAACAACAAAGGATCACCTTTGATCTAGAAGATAACAATTAGTTGTTCACTGTGAGTCTAGATCTCATGGAGGAAATGAGGGAAAGAGCCTACCTGAGAGTTGCAACCTACCAGTAGCAGGTCTTGAGGTATTATAATCAAAGGGTTTGATCCCATGTTATAAACCTGGTGATCTCATTTTATGCTTAGCACTTCCTAGCATGTGTAAAGCTAATGAAGGGCCCCTAAGGCTAAACTGGGAAGGCCTATACCTTATCAAGAGGGTCATTGGTCATGGAGCCTATCATCTGGCTAACATGGATAGAACAAAATTTTCTCGAGCCTGGAACACAATGCACCTCTGACCTTATTACCGGTAGGGATCCAGATCTTGTAAATTACTTAGAACTATGTAAAGACACTTAGGTGCTCCTCTAAAATTTCTATGTACATATCAAATTATTTCTAAATAAAATTCTAATGAAGTTTAGTGAAAAAAACTAGCTGAATCGCAATCTGTTAGAGCTGTTGTTTCCCAAAAAAAAAATAATTAATTTTTTGAAGCAGTCAAGTATGGGACTGTGAAAAAGTAAATTGAAATATTAGAAAAAAATCCATACAATAAAGCAAGTACATGAATACGAAAAGCCAAGGTCAGGGGCCTAAAGGGTAGGCTTTCCCAGAATCGAACTTTCATAAGCAAGACCTTCGTAAAATGAAGAGTCAACAGTAGCGGTAGTGGGGCCATCTGTCATTCGACCTCCAAAGGCTTCCACAAGCTGAGAATCACCCTCTATTTGGGTAGAACTCCCAGAAAGAAGAGCCCCTGCAACAAATTCTTTATCTTTCTTGGAGTAATAAGCCCTGGTTGCCCTCCTCTTCTTAAAATGCTCCACAGCTATGAGAGCCTCCTCACCAAAGAAAGAGAAGTCTAGCTCAGGATGATGCTTTGACAGAGTATAAAATAAAACAAAGCTAGTTTTGGACTCTACTTTCTCTACCGCCTCTACAAATGAGAAGGTAGTCTTTGCCCTGACCTTGTCAGCCTCCTCCTTCACCATTTCCAACTCTTTTATAGTGGCCATGATTTGCTTTTTGACTTCCTTAGCCTGTAGCTTTGTTGAAATAGCATATTGCTCTGAGATTTTGGCCTGTTAAGCCAGCCAATCAGCAAATCGAAGAGCTTCATCCAAGTCAATCTTCGTTTTCACCAGGTCATTAGTCACGAGACCAAGGTTCAAGGCAACGGCTTCATGATCCACCATTTCGTGGGATAAAGTGACCTCAACATCCTTGACCATTCCCTTAAGTTCTAGCACTTTAGTGGTAGCAGCAACTAAACCCTCCACTAGTCTTGTGTTCTTCTTACCCTTGGCCTGGAGCACCTCATCCACCTTTATCATCATTAATATATTCTAAAAGGATAAGTGATCAAGTTGGATCGTGGAAACAATAGCAAAATAGGGGTATAGAGATATGGCTTACCGCTAAGCCAAAATGGATTCCATGGCCAACTAATCTCCTAATAGAATGATCCTCAAACTCTAGCATCTCAATCCTCTTATGAGGCCCTAGAATCGTATCGATGTTTTCCACTAGGACCTTCACATATTCTTTTGTTTTAGAACCAGGCTCGGGGGATTGCTCCTTGACACCAACCTTTGGCACATCCCTTTTTCGTGCAATGACCTTCCTTCCTTTGTCTGCCTTTCATTTTTTAGTGGGGGACCTAGGAATGGTAGTGATATTAGCAGCAACTGTCACCTTAACTTCCTCATAGTCACAAATGTTCGCCAGATCAACTTCCTTTACCCAACGGATTCTTACCTCCTGAGTGAGCTCAATGTCCAAGCCTAGAGCAAGTTTATAATAATAGAAAAGGCTCTCATCGAAGCAAAAATTATTCCAAATATTGTCTGAAGCAGTAAATTGGTCCAGTATTCCAAGATCCTCGGTCCCAAGAGCCAGATTCTTGCTAATCCCTTTTGTGAAATGAAATAAAAGTTAGTATCAAAGAAATAGATATAAACGAGTCAATAAATTTGCATATCCTCGGCCCACTCACCAAGGATATGAACAAAATTGAAATTCTGAAGGTCACACAAGGATGAGATATAAAACTAGTGGGTTTAGTAATGACCTACGTTAGATCTCCCTTTGGCATTCCCATATGGGAGCACCTACCTATACTTTCTTGACCACACTAAAAGGTAATATAGACCATCTATCACGCTCGCACATCTGAGGTTGTATAGATAGCACAAAACCTTGGCCAATGGTGATGAAAAACCTTTCCTTAAGTAAACCAATGCCAAGGAGACTAGTTGAGTATAAGAGTTTGGGGTGAGTTGAAATAGACTAAGTTTCACCTTATTTAGGAAACTAATGATGAATGGGTGAATGGGAAACCTAATCCCCATAGCAAAGTGAGGAAAATTAATGGCGACAAACCCCGATGGTGGATAAGGAGCATCATCTAAGCAAGGCACCATGACGTGACATCCTTTATGAAACTAGTATGTCCAAATTATGGGCTAGAGATCGCGATAGCAGACAGATGAAACATGCAAATTGAATGCTTGGTGACCAGAAGGTTGCCAATTTATAATGGCTCCACGACCCTTAATAGGATCAAAACAAGCAACAAAGCCTCCAGCAACCTCACTACTCCCTAAGGTCACCTTATCAAGATGGTGCACCCATTCCATGTTCTAAGATGTGGGGCTAGATTCATCACTTTGAACCTTAATTCGATGATGATGGCATTCATGACCTGCACTCATCTGCACAAAGGAAAAAGAAGTGGTCATGTTACGGCAAGCGGACCCTTCCCAAAGACTAACAGTTTCCTATGTGACAGGCCATGTATACCCCGGGTCACTATACCTAAAAACTCGAATTCTAGCAAGCAAAGGAGAGCTATACAATTGAATCACAACACTTAGAAAGCAAACACAAAGTTGGAAACGACAAATCAAAAATCCTATAATCCACTAATAGATTGACTGAATGTACCAGACCAGGCAGGAAAGAAAGCACACAAACAGATAACACCTGCTAGCACCAACTAGTAATATACAAGTTTCATACTAACTATGGAACAATAAAACCCAGAAATCATAAGATGTAGAAAGACTCACTATAGTCAACTGGAGCAAAGTGCGTGCGAAGAAGCTTTTTGGGGAGCAAAACTCAGATGATAGCCAAGGAACCAAAGTGGTGCACAACAGTGGGTAACGGAGAATGATTGTAGGAAATGGCAGAAAGGACGGATAAGAAGAATTGGGAAATTGCAGTATAAGAAACATACATCATTATCGTTAGATCTGGGAACCGTCTAGCTGTCTGTGATCAAGCGGTTTGCCAAAAATGGGCAAAAAGTCGACAGTGGCATGACACGCAGACCTATCAAGGGTAAGCATAATCATGATAGACTAGAAGCATAATTCTAGGAGTCATAGACACACAACTCACATAGGGCATGCCAATCATCTCGTAGCACCATAGATCGTGAATAGTGGATCAAAGCTCCCAATTCGCTCCGCATCCAAGAAATGCCTCAAGCATCAGACTCTTACATGAACAATACTGAAGCATTAGCAGAAGCGACCTCACCCAATGATCTAAGAACACCCAGTTGAGCTTGAGGAATAATACTAAAATCTTCACGATCAAAGTCACCCAATCAAGATTAAGGGATAATATTGAAATCCCAACCTCACCTGATGATCGAGGTACATTCAGTCAGGTTCAAGGACCTCACTCGACGATCGAGGTATGCCTGATCGAGCTCAAGGAATAATACTAAAATCCTGATGATCGAGGTCTACCTAGTTAGGATCTAGGGATAATATTGAAATCCCGAGCTCACCTGATGATCGAGGTACACCAAGTCAAGTTTGAGGACCTCACCCGATAATCGTGGTATGCCCAGTCGGGCTCAAGGAACAATACTAAAATCCTGATGATCGAGGTCTGCTCGATCAGGATCGAGGGATAATATTGAAATCCCAGCCTCACCTGATGATCGAGGTACACCCAGTCAGGTTCAAGGACCTCACCCGATGATTGAGGTATGTCTGGTCGGGCCCGAGGAACAATACTAAAATCATGATGATCGAGGTACACCCAGTTAGGTTTGAAGACCTCACCCAACAACTGAGGTATGCCCGGTCAGGTTCAAGGAACAATACTAGAATCCTGACGATCAAGGTTAGCTCGATCAGGATCGAGGAATAAACTAAAATCATGACCTCACTTAACGATTAAGGTGCACTTTAAGAGACAATACTGAGATAACAAGAGGTCATGACCAACTGGAAGACCACAGGAGAAAGGCTTGACCATACTAAACCACAAAAAAAAAATGGAATTTGCTAGCAAAATTATAACTCCCAGTTCATAAAAGGAACTAAGAGTTGGAGGCTTATGTTATGGATATTTCCTAGGCAACACAAAACAGACTCAACAAGATGCAAAGCTTGATCATGGAGAGCCTAGATCAGGGTCGCTTAGCGAGAGTCGCAACCCACCAAGTAGGAGCAAAGGATGAAAGCCGAGCGAGAACCTAATCCACTAAGGAAGACTCCAGCTAGCTGGAGCGCAAGCACCAAAGATGTCCTCTAAAAAACCCACTAAATGAGCTTGGCAAGGTCAATGAGTAGCTAGAGACACATGTCCTTCAACCGACAAATCATTACTCAGAACTGACACATTATCCCCCTGAATATCCGACATTGATTCACCTAGCATTTGTTATTTGACGCTAAGCGTTTAATGCCCGAAGCAACATATGTAATCATTTTGTTGTTTATAAAATTACACTTATTACCCTTCTTGTTTCTAAAAATAGCAATAAAGAGTCACTGCATGGGACAAGTAAGGAATTGCATGCAAACACTTTGCTATAATAGAGAGAAAAACCCTAGTGAGAGAGCATTGTTGAAGTCCTATAAAACCATATACAATCGTTGTTCTTCAACTGAAAATATAGTTTAATGTGGACGTATGGGCCTAAACAGGCTTTAGCCGAACCACAATAAAACTCTGTGTCCATTACTTCTCCTCCTTCCTCTCTTCTCTTATTTTTCCTAGTCTATACTTGTGTTTTTAGCTTGTAGTTTGGGGTTTCAAAAACTATCACTGTTGATTGAAATGTTGGATCCTTAGAACCAAATTTCACCATCAATAATAAATAATTTGAATTAATTTGAAATGTATATGTTTCAAAACTAATGAAATAGAATTCTTACACACTAAATAAAAATATATAAATAAGTTTGAATTTGAAATATAAAAAGTTAGAAAATTTTAAATAATTGAATCTAAACTAACTTTCTGAATTTAAAATCCAAGAAATAATTGTATATAAATTTAAATAAATAATTATTTTTTATAAATAAATGCTATAATATTAGGAAGCAATAAAAAGGACATAACATCAGAAAAAATAGAGAAGAATTCCAGATTTTGGAGGAAAAAAATTTTAAAAATAAAAATGGCAACTTTTATGCATAAATAAATAAATATACATATAGATAGTGACAAGTAATAAGCTTTACGAGGAAAAAACGTGCAAAAGTTTTTATGATCCCATTTTGACCCGCACAAGCATAAGGTTTGGTTGAAAAAAAAAAAGAAAAAAATATGTTATAACACGTTGAAAATTATTTATTATTTATTAAAAAATTAAAATATATTAATTATTTATTTATCATGGTAAAATATACTAATTATATATTAAAACATGATAAAAATATTAATTATTTATTAAAATATGTTAACATTTTAATTATTTTTTAAAAAAATTTCAAAATATAATTATTTATTAAATATTATAATAAAATAATTATTTATTACAATATGTTAACGCAGAAAACGTTATAATATACAGGCACGCTAATAATCATACTGAAGAACCAGCTGCCATGAACTCATTAAATTAGTCGTACTTATGAAGGCTTACTACCATGAAGCCTCTGACTATCTTTAGGAAGGCTTATTAATTATGATGCCACTGACCTTTACTAGAATTTCACCGTTAAAATGAAAAATTTTCTTAATATTATCATAGAATTAAATATTTCAATATTATTATTTATTATATTTTTATAAATTAAAAAATTATTTATTATATGTTCATAAATTTAAAAAATATTTCATTATTTTTAGTATTCACTCTGTTTTAATATAAAAACATCTATTTTGTTGAAATACAAAAAAGTATAATTGATATTTTAATATTATAGCAATAGTAAAAATATTTACATACACATCATATGTTACATGAAATTAATTATTCATATGTGTAAATAGACTTAAATGCTATTAATTAGTTGTGTTGCATGTCAATTTATAATTGACTTATTATAATATATAATGTATATATAAGAATTTTTCTTATCAATTATCCATTTTATAATTAAATGGGACAGATTTTTCTATTTACAATAAACAGGTTAAATTTGTATACATAACAATAATACTTAACATCACAAATTT
Source organism: Saraca asoca (assembly GCA_026873985.1). Classification (NCBI taxonomy): domain Eukaryota; kingdom Viridiplantae; phylum Streptophyta; class Magnoliopsida; order Fabales; family Fabaceae; genus Saraca; species Saraca asoca. Next base: position 4,629 of record JANHAO010005984.1, on the reverse strand, counting down.
CATTATAACAATAACAAGATTAAAAATTAATTAAAAGAAGAATGTGAAAGCTAAAACTATAAACAAACTTGTGCAACGTCATACTTTGATTTGGGTCAAATGTCCAATCCAATAAATTTTTCATGGTTAGGGCCAGATTTACCATTCAAACAAATTAGTGGATGGGAAAAGATATATACGTTAACCATAGAAGCAAGTAACCCAACTTCACTCATGAAACTACTGATTTTTAAAATGAAAGGATCCAATGCTATCGTTGACCACATAATCAATGTATGCATACCTTGTGTTTTACTCAAGGTATTGTAGAATTGGCCTTCAAGTAAACTTTATTTCTGATAAATTTTCATGAAAGATTGCAAGATATACTAATAAAATTTATAAATTTTTCCTTGTCTATTTGCAAGTTGAACAACTTACAAAATTAGTAACACAGCTTGTTTGTAAAAAGTTATGATTTTCTCTACGAAGTTAATTATAAATGTGCTTCTTTCCGTGAAAATTTTTATTGTAAACTTTTTAACAAATAATGTAAGGATAATTATCATACTTGCAACTATCAATCTTGTTTTCTTAAGGATGAATAGATATGAAGCCATTGCAATTGCCAGAAATATTATTATGCCCATCAAATGGACAAAAAACAAAGGTGAGTTGCGGAAAGTTGTCAAAAAATGGATATCCTGATTTAATAATTGTATCTGTTAATTTTTCATTATTATATTAATATTTTGTTATAGTGTTAGATGAATAAGTGTAATCTCCAAGGAACTTTTCTTTTTGTCGTTATAAGGGCACAGGGAATCCAAGGAGAGGGGAAGGGGTGGGGTAAGGGGATTCAAACTCCCCCTTTGAGATACCACACTATACCATGCAAAAGGATGTGCCACTAAACCACGGGTCTTCAGTGGTTCTCCATAGAATTTGTCAAATCCAATTGTTAAAAATTTATGGTTATGTTGCTCAAGCCGTCGTTAAAATAGGCTTTTAGGCAAACCGCGAATGATCCTAACTTGCCTTTGTTGTTTTTGAACTAATGAAAAATGTGTCTCTGCCCACTCTCTTTTTCTGATTGTGGCAAACCCAGTTGGTGGTATATAAGAGACAAGGGTGGAGTCATGTTCCATCCCTTTCCCATCCCCTCTCCCCATTCCCCATTTCCCAAATGTATGCAAAAAACAAGAAAAAAAAAATAAAAAAAGAGATTGCGGCAAACCCATTTAGGCCATAAAAAATAGGTATCATGTATCAATGATAATAATCACATTAATGAATACAAAATAAAGCAAATGAAGTTTCTAACTTGTATACCTTTCCTTGAATAACTATAAATATAAGGATGTTAAATAATTTAAAAGTATTTTCATATAAATTATTTGATAATTTTTACATATATGATATTTTAAAAATATATATATAATTTTAGTTGCATTATTTCATTTTTTACTTATATTTAAAAAAATTACAAGAGTTGCATAGGCATTTTAATGTTCTTTTGTCTTTGAGAATGTAAAGATATATAAAGAGATTATTTGTCGACCATTATGTAAATATAGTTTAATATATATATAGTTTTTTTATTTTTTAAAAAAAAAAAGAGAGGACCTTTTGATTTTGTGCAGCCACAGCACATCAACCTTTTCTTTTATGGCTGTGTTTGGCAAGTCCCAAAAGCTAGCTGAAAGCTTATTTGACTAGCTTATAAGCTAGTTAATCTGAATAAGCTGAAAGCTTATTTGCAAATGCTACCTGGACTAGCGTTTTGGGGGTAGCTTAAAGCTTTTTACCACCCATTCCATTTTTATCGTCAACAACGGTGCTCTCTGTTTCTCATCTCTAGCCATTTTTATCCTCAACAACGACGCTCTCTACTCTTTCTCATCTCTAGCTTGCCGAACACCGATGGATCAACTCACAGATGAATCTCCGAGTTCAAGGAGGCCTTCAGCCATTTGACAAGTTGAGTTCATTTTCGATTTGCTCTTATTTACTTGTTTTTTGATGGGCTGATAATAAAAATGGTCTCTTCTTGTCCCATGACGTTCTTTAGAACCCAGAACAACAGAAGCAAAGGCACATTCTAGGAAAGGGTAAACTCACATCTGGAGAGAGAAACAATCGATCCAACAAAAATCAAAAGAGAGAAAGAGAAGTAAGCAGATTTATCTCTGAAATAGTTCCCTAAACAATCAATCTTTTTGTTACATTATCTGCCATGGTCTTAATTTGTTGAGCTGTTTTCTTGGTTTACTTTTCCAGATTTCATTGTTTATTATTTTTAATTAAGAAAATGATTTTTGAAAATACATTTTTCTCTCAAACAAATGAATTAAGTTGTTTCTCGTTATAATTCCTATATGTGATATTGAACAAATAGAACATCTTCTTTTATTTTTTATCTCAACAAACATGGAACAAAAAGAGGAAGCAATTGATAGAATGGTTAAAAAGGTTTTGATATATGCATGAGCAGTCTTGGGGCTGATTGGATCAACTTAAGTTGTGATTTTTGTTTTAGAAGCATGAAGAGATTGAAGAATTACCATTGGGTCTTCCTGTTAAGGTAACCAGGAATTTTGCAATATATTTGGAGAAGCATTTGTTCTGATTTAGCTGGTGATGATTAGCCTCTAAAAGATATTCTCTGAGTTTATAGAATTTACATGTTATTTCATACTTTTAAAAAGACGTCTAAAAAAAAAAACTTGAAGGCGCAAGAAATTGAATCCTGTGGCTACAAGAAGGCAACAAATGAAATGAGTCTCATGCCAAGTAATGAATAAGCAACAAGATCTTGAGAGTCAATCCTTGTGCCTAACAATATATCAATGCTAAAGCAAGTGCAGTAGAATTACTTGTTGAGAATTGATTAAGGTCCTTGGTTTTGAATCTGTTGATGAAACTCTTTGTCCACTTCCATTAATATCCTAAAAAAAATAGATATGGTTGAAATAGGAAGAGAAAAATAGTAAAGCCGTACTCAATGTGGGTTAAGATAAATATCAGATCACTTTGCTTGATACTCTGCCCTCCATCTCCTATAAGATGCAAAACAAAATTGGGTGAATTATGTGGATTAATTGATTTTCAAATTCCTTGAAGATCCATAGTTGCTGAATTATTTTTATTACTTGACTAGTTAAGTGGATTAATGGGCTATGTGTATATTATATCATCTCTATTTATAATTCTAAAACAGATGCAGTAAACTTACTTGCATAAAAGTATTTTGTAGAAGATTTGAAGGCTTATTAGATCTTTGAGAAGTTTCATTGGTTTCCTCGAGTGCCTATGGCAAGAAAATAATGGTTATCAACCAAGGAACATAATCTAACACTAATAACGAATGTGTTCAGCTAGTTTCTGAAGATTTTTCAAATTGTTGCTTATTCATCGCTATTATGATATTATAGAAAATATCTTTCTTATCCAAAGAACTATTTAAGTAGTTGTCTGTCTGCATTGATTGTTATCACTTATCGGTGATTACTAACCAGTTCATAATTGTTAATTTAAAAACTGGCATGAATAACATGTGAATAATGTCTTCTGTTTAAGAATATAATAGTGTCAATTTGTGATCGACTCCATGTCACGATGTGTATCTTAAAGTTTCTCCAATTTAAGTGTAGATGATAATTCCTTTGCCTAGTGTTGTTAGCAATTTTCTGGGTGAATGTTGATATTAATCTCTACTTTTAGATAGAGAGAAGATACCAATTACTTTCTATGTAAAAATTAAACTTAGCTAACCTGCTTGTCATTCAAGATGTTGTATTTTCTGTGTGATTTCAAGTTTCTTGTGGGAAACTTCGAAATGAGTTTCCTGGATTTAATTTTCACTCTAACAATTATCTAATTTAAACAAAATTCTAATATTTGATAACTAGTGAAACCACAAACCACTATTTTTTTTGTTTTTGTTTATGTTCAGGTCATTAATAACTGTTGCCACTTCTAAAGCTATTGCTCTTGCTACAGCAGCTCTGAAGGTTGCAAAGGACTCCCCTCCTTAAACAAAACTTCCTCACAAGAAGAAGGTACCTTCCCTCTTATTCTTTTGTTATTTAAGATAGCTTGGAATTGGCATCTTACTTATTTTTTTGTTATCTATTGAATTTCTTGTGATATTCATTTTTGGTCAATGTAATGTTTCTTAAGGTGTTCCATATTGCTTTTGCATTCTGCAGGCTTTGATTTCTTTGAAAATGGGTGATTAATTACTTACTAAGATAATCTTTTTGTTAAATTATGGCACAAATGTAACAAACAGAATAGAACACAACAAATGGATTCATAACACATAAAAGAAGAAATTGATTCATGTGATGAAGAAATGCAATCAGACATAAATTCTTTGATTTGTGGTGCCATTATATGATCATTGTTTTTGCATGGGTCATTACAACGAAATTCTTGCAAAAGACTAATTTTTCTTCCTTTGTTAATTTATAAGATGGCCTCAACTAATGATAATATGGAAGGAGGGATCAATTTTAAATGGTCAGATGAGTATGAAAGTGTTGACGGCAAAATATGGTCCCTGTGAGGAGGACCAAACTTTGGCCAACAGGGGATTCTTTGGGACCCCTGACCTATTCTAAGTTGATTCGCGTGAGGAGGATGATT
>JANHAO010005983.1:0-21951 GCA_026873985.1 Saraca asoca | reverse complement strand
CATCATGTTTACCAGGTAATTCTAAACCTTAATCTATTGTTACATGCTATAGGTTCACCTACAGATCTGACATTTATTGTGTTGTAGAATTTCTTCTTAAGATTACGAAATTCTTTCAGTGCCAGCTTCAACTAATAGTTGCAGACGCCGCATCCTTTTGCAGCAACATAGAAAGTTGAGGGGTATATTTGTAAAACCATAAATGAGGCAAATTCCCCTTGCAATAGGGCTACAAATGAGGTGAGCAAAGCCAAATTGAGTGTTCAGATTTTCAAACTTATTCCTTTATTAGATAAAGGAATTTAAGCTCAATTTGTTTATTGAATAGTTTAAAATGGATTTCAGCCCAAGTTATCGGTTTATCTTGTTTAATGAAAACATGATTTTTGTAAGATAAAATGCAACAAAATAGATGTACAAATATATTTTTAATTATTAGTATTCGTAGTAACATAGTGACCTTGGATATTACTTTAAGGTTTTTTCTTTTCAATGTCCTCAAACATTATATGTATTAAATGACTTGTCACATGCATATAAAACTATTTTTTTTTAAAGAATCATTCATAAATTAAAAATTCAAATTATTAAGGGTTTTAAATTTGACTCATTTATCAAGCAAGTTTATTTTATGTTTAAACTCATTCATTTATTAAATAAATTGATTGGATCTAAACTACTCGATGTCTAATATCTCACAAATAACTTGTTTTATTTACACTTGTTGCTAAATTCCTTCTTTATAGGGGTGTGCTGATGACTAACATAGAGAAAAAACATGGGTGATTGCGATCGGAGGTTGTCGAAAGATGCTTTGATACTTAAATCAGTAAGAAAATATAGCATAGAGTAAAAACTTATGAAAAATATCTTAAGGATATAGTGTCTTTATATAAGTATACAATTATGAGCAAAAAAGTCTAATAGATGGAAGAGACTACATGACTAGTACTTTGCAAATATTGCTAATGTGGTGTGGAGGTACTATACTGCATACACGTTTGGAAAAATGGTGATTAGAAGGAGACAATTATATTGTATTAGGTGTCAGGTGTTTATCAGACAACCCATGATTTGCACATATGAGCGATCATGGATATGGGCTATGGTTTGAAAGATATAGACTCTGATTAAGTTGGGGTTGGAGACATATGATCACGTAAAAACATTGCTTAAAGGCGAATGCCTAGGCGACGGATAGGTTGATAAAGTTTTGACATTATCACTTGATATGGACCATTGACATGGTGTGAAGATATTGTACTATATGCACGTTGGGAGAAATGATGGTTAGGTGGAGACAATCATACTACACTGGGTGTCAAATGTTTATTAAATAACTCACGATTTGCAAGCGTGAGCAATCATAAACCTGGACTATAGTCCAAAAGATGGGTAGGCACTGCTCCGACTTGGAGCCGGACGATTGCCTAACACTTTGTTTGGACGAAGGAAAGGAAAGGAAAGAAAAGGAAGGGAAGGAAAAGGAAAAGAAAATGGAAAGAATGGAAGATAATTTTTCATTGATTGATTGGGTGAAAATGGAGAGGAAAGGAAATGGAAGGAAATATAATAAAAAATTTATTTAAAATAAAAATAAAAATATAAAATCATAAGATTATATAATACATGATTAAAATATACATATATGATATGTAATTTATTATTATAAGCATATATTATTGTTAAAAAAAATATTACCGTTCACATTTAAAAAAAAATAATTCCTCATTAAAAATAATAACTTTATCCAAGTTAATGAATTATAAATTTCATTTCGACGATTAAGCAATATGTTTTTAATATGAAGCTCCGTTGTAATATAAGATTCCAACCACATGAACAATTGCAGCTTTCAGACAATTTTTTTTTTCAAAAAATACAACAACAATTTTTTCTTTACAAAGTAAGCAGAATGAGTTGCAAAATGAACATAATAACACAAACAGAGGTAAGAAATTGAACAACATCTCATCATAACTTGATTACACTATACACACAAAGCAGACAACATCTACAAAATTGGTCATAGCAACAACATGGACAATTTTTTTTTTGACCAATTTTTTTTTTTTTTACATTCAATAGTAGCCATTTTTTTTTCAAGCTTCTGCACTTGCCGTCGGCATCAACACGTCGAAACGCCTCCCTCAACATGCATCACCGACAGCTGTCTAGAAGAGGAAGTGCAGATCTACAGAGAGAAGAGGAAGACGAGATGCTTACCTGGGGATTTGAGCTCCGGAGGTGTGGGGAACGCCGCTGATCGTTGACCGGACGTCGGAGTGGTGCTGGCTTCTTGACGGCTTGAAATCGTAGCTGAGAGAAAGGAGGACGATCTCGACTTTGCGGACGGCTTCACTGATCATGGCTCACCGATGACATGAAATGTTGGAGATGAGAGGAAGCTGGACGTGCAGAGTGAAGAAAGAGCTTGGTGCATTCTCTGCAGAGTGAAGAAGGAGCTCGGGGTTGAAGAAAGAGGGAACAATATGCACTGTGCAATTTCTATCCGCTTCCCCTTGTTTTTGAGCAGAAATTTTATCCATGGGGCCCACTATTTTTTTCTACTCAACTTCCCTTCTCTTTCTGACTTCCTTCTCAGTCAAGCAACGAAAATTGTCTCGACATTTATGTGTAACAGAAATTTTTCTTTTTTTCCTCTTCACTTCTGCTCACCCAAACAACCTATAAAATTCATCGTAGGGGCAAGTGCTCAAGTAAGTAGAGGACTGATGAACTCTTCGCGTTATCACTATAATTGCAACTCCTTGGAACCCACTTGTAAGAAACTTCACCTTGTTGATTGGTGATCATAGATAAACCATGCAGGATTAAAAACAATATTCCACTCATCGGAGTTGCTGTTCCATGCTGCAACCAACTTTTTGTTATCTGATTCAACACATATGTTAGCATGTTGTTGATATTTTAAGGATTGGGCTAGAAGAAGTGCATCATTGGGGAATTTTGGTGTAGTAGTCTAGTTAGTTGGGCCTAGAGAGTATTGCTTCAAATTGTCAGGTTAGCCCATTGATCTTAAAGGGTAGTCGATTCAAGGCGTATAAGTGAAGATCAACTAAAGCCCCTAAAAAGCCCAAGCCCATGAAGTGCCAGCTCTACAACCATTAAGCACGGTTGAGTAAGGAAAAAAAAAAAAAGTTTGGCCTCCATTCTTTTTGGCTGTCAAACTTTTAAGATTACCAGTAAACTATGTAACTCTATCTCACCACTAGACCACACTTAACCACTTATTGAAAGTCTTCTCTATTTTCATGGTTTGATTCTTAGTTTTTTATTTTCCCTAATTTCTATCTGTTTGCCTGGTTCATGTTTATGTTTGTGATGTTAATTGGTTCGCTCGAATAAATTCCTATTGGCTTAGAAAAAATAAAAAAGAAAAAGAGTATTTTGGGAGCAAGTTTACAGGCAACTAGCCTGATTAAGGAGTTAAGTACATTGAAACTGATACAAAGCATCATGGATGCCTTGTTGATCTTATTGTCTATTTGAACATAGAAGAATGGACTGAAAAAATTATTTTTTAAAAAATTAAATTAAAAATACAAGAATAACCCTCTGTTAAAAAAAATGGATAGTAGAAGTTTGAATTTTTGAAACGTTAACCACTTTTTTTAAGAAAATATTCGATTATATTTGATAATTAAAAATTGTTTTGAAGTGATATGCCAATTGTTTCCCAGAATGCAACACAAATACAAAAAATTGCACAAAGCAAATATGAAGATTTTTTTACAATTCCCTGTGAAACAATATTTGTGATTGATATGGTTAATTACTTTAATTTTGAAAGAGGAATTGGAAAAGAAAGGTTTTTTGTTATTATTAGTAAAGCTCAGAAATTTTCATTGTTTAAAGAGTTTGATGTGTTTCATCAATAAAACACGATTCTAGAGTTTAAATGGTTCCTTCTACCAAACAAAATTATAATTTGAAATGGCTTCTTCTATCAGTTATAAAGTGAATGTTTCTTTCAATGCACACAGTTGCAGGCTTCCAAAAGACACAAAATTTCTATTACGAAGAGACACATTTGATGATTTGTTTTTTCGTTTTATTGTTTTCACAAACACACACCAACAAACTCTTTAATTTTTTTTTTCCTACTCCTCCAATTTTTTAATTTTTAAATAAATAAATATTAATTTTCAAGACTTATAAAACAAAGGGAAATGACTAGAGTTGGAGTTCCAGAAAATTTTCTCTAATGGTCAAGTCAATAATTGAGAGGAAGTATAAGATAAAATCTTCAGAATGAGAGCAAAAACTTTATTTAGAGTGCAAATGCTTGTGTCAATGTTTTAAAAATCATGGTTTAATCACTAACCATTGTGTTATATGATTTAAGTTAAATCTAAAAAACCATTTTAATGATTAAATCATAAACTTATATGTAATTAAAAATTAATAAAAGAATAAATTTAATACTTAATTAATTAAAAATTCATTAGTTTGTTTCATTTCTTTTATTTTTTTTATAAAATATAAGCTCATTTTTATTATATAGGTTAATTATTATTTAATTTTTTAAATAAATTTATATTTATGATATCATTTTATTTGGCCATTGATAGAATTGATTAAACCAATCAAATCATGGTTTAATGATTTTTCTAGTTTAGTATCCAATCTAATTTTTAAAACATTAACTTATACTTATATGACGGTAATTGATTTAATAAACAACCCGGATTGCAGATGATTCAAGTTATATCGGATGATCGAAATCGAGCATATAGTTAGATATTTTGAGCAATATCACAAACAAACCATTAGTTTTTCTTCCCTTCATTGCTTTATAAGATAATGCCGGAATCTGGAGGAGTCTCCTGGATGCCTCTTCCAAGCAACATGCAATATTTATAAATCAATTTTAGACTCGATTCAGATGGGAGTACTAGCTTGACCATGACTATTAAGTTTTTAAAATATCTCTGGCAAAGTGTAAATATAATCAGAGAATGCATAATGGACTATGCCTGAAAAGTTTTAGTCTAAATTCAATGCAAATTGCATGTCATAGCAATTGCAGGGGATTAATTGCTTGTCCCTTGTTCCTCTCTGTAAATAAATTGTTAATATGTTTCAATTATAAGATATATCTTTATTTTCATTCGATAAATATAAGTGATTTATCAAGAATTTTTTTGTTCTAATAATAAAATTATTCTTAAATCCTATTCATTCCTCTAAAATTTTGAATATTGATTTTTGACACTCATATACTGTACATCTTATAAGCATGATTAGTCGAATACAAATAAATAAACAAAGATGATAATTAATAATTTTTTTAAAAAAAATTCACATTTTTTTATGGACATCTTGTGATACTTAAAAATTTGCATAATTTTATTTTTTGTTGTGAAAAGACATATACGCTTATATTCTAAATCTATCAATACGCTAATATAAGGTTGAATATCCATGTATCATTTTGGAAACTATATATGATATTTTACAATATGCTTACATTTATTCTTAAAAGAAAGAAAAACAAAAGAAATATACACATATTGAACACTACACTCATCATAGTCAAGAAATTTTATATATAATAGAGGGGTACTACACTAGAATAGCAGAATGTATTTAAGCTGCCAACCATTAGTGACAGAATTTAAACATTCATACAAATACATTGATAAAACTAACCTACCCAAGTTTAAACCATATTGGTCCCTGCAACACCACCATCATTACTCTTGCCTACATCGCAGTCTGCAACAGCAACCTTCTGCACATTCTTGTAAGAATACCGCCGCGCAATAAAGGCGAACGCGACCGTGTCCACGGCGGCTATGGCGGCCAGAAGCCAATAGAACTTGTCCAGCCTACTGCTATTCAAATCCTTACCAAACCAACTCTTGCCACTCTTCTCCGTCACGCGATCAACAAGCGTTATCAGAAGACTACTGAGAAAATTAGCAGCACCAATTACGCTAAGGTAAAATGCTATCCCTAAGCTTCTCATGGAGTCAGGAACTTGGTCGTAAAAGTACTCTTGCAAACCAACAAGAGTAAAACCATCTCCAAAACCAATTATCAGAAACTGAGGGGCCAACCAGAAAACACTCATAGAAATTGAACCCTTTAAAGGGTTTTTTTCAGCGACGTGAAGTCTCTTTTTTTCTATATGTGCTGCCATGATCATTGTTATGACAGAGAAGAGCATTCCGAATCCGATTCTCTGGAGGATGCTGATTCCTCGTTCGTTTCCGGTTATTCGTCGGAGGATTGGTACGAGGATTTTGTCGTAGATTGCGACGGAGATTATCATGCCAATGGCTGCAAGAGTGAAGATTGAAGCTGGTGGGATTTCGAATTCTTTGGTGATTTTTCTATTCAAGTTGGCACTTTGTTTGATGAAGAACGTTGTGGTTTGGGCTACACAAATTCCGAATGGTAATGTGAATATCCAGATGGGAATCATGTTGATAATTAGCTTCATTTCTTCAACCTTGGTGACAGTTGCTTGCTTCCATGGACTTTGCTTCTCAGCTGAATTGTTGCCATCGTTGACAAGAATTGCTGCCTTGTCAAGAAATCTGAAAGAAATTTGAGCAGTGATTAGTAATTAAGACAAATGCGACGTATACCAAGTAAGAGCACGAATTATATTTGTGTAGGTATTTAAATATGATTTCTAAAAATCAATAGTCATAATTTATTTATCTCACTCTTATAACAAACACATAGTCTCACTTTATTCGTTAAAAATGGAAATCAATCAACTACTATACTTACTTGAGTTTCCCAGTGTGGCACAAAAACCTTCCATTGGTGCTCTGATATTTGGGAACTTCATACAACTCGGCAGGATTAGAAGGACATGGAAGCTTCCTTTTGGAAATGGCAGCAACAAGAACCTGCAACATCGGAGTCAAGGGGCTGCCGGTCGGAGCCCGGTAACGGTAAAACGGCCTTCCTACAATGAAAATAAGCAAGGAGAAAGCCATGACTCCGGTGAGTATGATGTCAGCAACACCCCAGTTCACGTGTTCTTGCACATAGACAATCAGTGTCACTCCCAGTATGACTCCACTGCAGAGGCCACAGCTCCACCAGTTGAAGAAGGACATCTTCTGCCGCCGTTCTCCGGCGTGATCGTCTTCGTATTGGTCGGCTCCGAAGCTCTCCAAAGAAGGCTTATGGCCTCCGGTACCTATGGATATCAAGTAGATGGCTAGGAAGAAAACCACTTCATGAATCCTCCTTGGTTCAGTGCATATGTGAGCGTCACACGGCTTTAAGACTGGCAAGAACCAGGACATACTGAGGAGAATCAAACCCTGTTCATTATTTTTCCACAGGTTAGTTAAAGTTATAAGTAAAAAAAATCTCACCGTTATTTTAGTTCCCTCAAATTTACTTAATGCACATTTATCAGAATTTGAAAGAATGCTCTCTTAGGTTTACGGTAAATCTAGTTAAGTATCAATATTATAGAGTGAATTCAACTATATAAGATTAAACAGAATGAGTGAGACATCGATAACCCATACAACGAGATTGAGTTACAAATGACTCACTCAGTGAGGTAGGATGGTAATTTACAATTATTTGCAGAGCTGTGTGTGTTCGTATGTAAAATAACAGTTTATGAGACAAGATGTGAGGGAACTAACAATGCTAATATGTCTCAAATGAAATGAAATTTTGTATGAAATGAGATTACCATGAGATAGACAATGCATGATGCGAAAACTGTGTTGTATCGGCCCAAGTATGCATCGGCTAAGAAGCCCCCAAAGAGAGGCATCAAAGTGGTGACACCAGACCAGTAGTTCACACTCTTGGCTGCTGTCTTCAGGTCTTGATGAATCACCTTTGTCAAGTATATCACCAAGCTAGTTGCTACTCCAAAGTAACTCAACCTCTCACTGAATTCGATTGCTGGAAATGATAGTTAAAAAAAAGAAAAATTGTTAGAAAACTAGCAGTAAATTATGAACTTGGGCATCTAAAACAAATTAACAACCTTATAGTTCAGTTCAAAACTCTCCCATTTTAAGATTTTATATTCAACTAATCTAATTACAACTATCAATGTTACATACTCACAATACTCTTAGAAGTAAGTGAATTCTAAAATTACATGTAAAATCTATTTCCTTTTATATTATGGAGCAAATCATCCTCACATTTCTTAAGATTTATCCTGTTTGTGGTATTCCATTTTCGTAAGTATATATTTATCTTCATTATTTATATATTTTAAAACTTTATTCATCTACCTAACATAAAAATAAAAGATGTGATTATATATTTCTAAAAAAAAAGAAATTAGAGTTGTAATTAAGTCAGATCAAGATAAGTATAATTTGTTCTATAGTACAAAGATATTGTCAGACAGTTATATTAAATCAAAATTTTCTCAAACAGATACATGAGCTGTGATTTACAAAAGAAAATGGACAACTTACATTAAAAACGCAAAATTTTAATATACCTAAAAATAATCATTCTCTACATTGATTATATAAACATATACAAATCAGAGTTAAATATCTTAATACTTGCTCAATCATATTCACAAGCTTAGGTTGCAATGAAAGATACCATGCATTGAGGGGTCATCTAAAAGTGGATAAAAGCAAACCAGAACAAAAAAGTTGAACCATCAATTTTATGCCCTCTAAAAGGGTTCTTTCTTGGCCAAACAAATGCAAGTAGGGCCACAGAATTATATCATTTTGTGCGATCTTGACCAGGAAGGAGAATCTTGTGTTAACTCCAAAAATACTATAGAAAGCTTTTCCCCGTGTCAACTTTGTATTGAAATTATTAGTGAACAAGCACAAAATGGAGAAGCAAGAAAGAATTTGCACTATCTAAATATCGAATATTCAAATGGAAACAAAGTAAGGTGCAAATGTGCTTGTTGGACGACATGAATGCAATTTGGAATCCTGAACAGTGAGCACAAATTGTTGTTTCATTTTGGGATCAACCAATGAACTCAGCATTTAGATTTTTTTTTTTTTTTCGGAGGAATTCATCTACCCAACTAGATTATGAATCATTCATTAGAAATGTGATAATTCAGGTGCAAGTACAACTTAGTAGGTCATTGTCGTGTATAAATCAAAGTTACATTAGAATTATCATATTTTCAATGAAGTCCATAATTCATTTTAGTACAGTAGATCCGAATAAGAATTTTTTTTATGGTTTAGCTTTTTATTTTTGTCAGAGAAGAATATTCTAATCTCTGTTAAGGTTTACTTATATTTCCTGAATTTTCACTTAATTTTAAAGACTATAAAAATTTAGATGAAAAAAAAAAAGGGTAACATATGAACTTTCACCCAGTTACAATGGAATTATCATATTTTCAATGAAGTCCATGATTCATTTTAGTAGATTAATCTATATAAGAATTCTTTTAATGTTTAACTTTTTATTTTTGGTCTGAGAAACATATCCTAACCACCATTAAGGTTTACAAATATTGTGTGACTTCTTACCCTAGTTTTAAAATCTATACAAATCTAGATGAAAAAAAGTTGCATATAAATTTATATTTAAAATTTTTATTAATGATCTGGTGAAAAAAAATTATCATATGATTCAAATTAAATAATATGGGGTATTATGTGGTTAAAAAAAAGTTTAACTAAATTCATAATTAACAAATAATAATAATAAAATTTTAATTTTAGTGTAGTGTATTTTTTTTTATTAGTCAGGAGAAGTTTTTATAAGTTTTTTGATATATTAACAATAGAGACATTTGAATCTGAAATCTTGAATAAATTATCCAAGTCTTTCACTACTAAATCATATATGATGATGAAGTTTCGTAGGTTTAACTAAAATAAATTCGGTGTAAGTTTTGAAATTAAGAAATTCATGTAATTTTTTTAAAGTTTGAAAAAAATATATCAAAGTATTTTTCCTTTTAATTTATTCTCACCAACTTATTATTTAATTGACAGACTATTCGAACTTGAATATGTTCAAGAAATTAAGAAAGCCAAAAGTGGCCGTGAAAGTGACAATACTAATTGGGAAGAATTTCAAAAACTAGTGGAATTTGTGGGGCCTTTCCGACAAATTTGCCTGATCTGTAGTAAATGATAAAGGGTCGGCCACTGCTGAGCAGCACTTTGAACCGATCTTAATTTCCAACAATTAGCCTGTTTTCATATTATTATATAGTTAAATTAAGGTCAGCATCTTTAAAGGCAAAATCATTCATAGTAAGTACAATTAAGGTTTGTATGGTTAATATATATTTGTGGATAATTAATTCCAGGATGTGCTTTGTGGCAAGTGGGCGCACCGCATTCTGTGGCTGTAATCTTTGGGACCAAGTTTAAGGCCAACAGACCAGTATTGATTATGTCAACCGCCTTTTGCACTTGGAAGTTAGTTCATACTTCATCTGAGTGTCTATCTATGTATATGTGCCGGTATTTAATTTAAATTTGATTTATTGTCATTATAAAATATTTTATATTATTATTGAATAAAAATATTTTATATAATTTTAAAAGTTAATAGTTATTCAAAATTTTTATGAACAATAAAAATTTTTAATAATTTTTTAATAATATAATAATATATGGGTATTTGATAATTTAAATCAACTGATTTATCTTGATAGTAAATTAATTAAATTTAAAATATATAAATATATATTGATAAGCATTCAAATTTTCTGATCTCTAATTAAGATTCTTGTATTCCCAAAAAGTGATGAGCATATGAACTTGACTTTGCTCTTTCAATGCTTATCTCCAACCAAGTAATGTGGGCATGAGGCTTTGAGAGAAGTTCTGAATTAAAAATTATATTTTTGCATGTGTTTCACGAAAGGTTTAATTTTCTAATTATATAAAACTGCAAATTATAATATTTTATAAAAATATTACAAAAGGTATAAATGTTTTTCATAAAAGTAACAACATTTTATTAAAATTTTCAAAAAAAAAAAAAAATCATAGAATATTCATGTAAGCATTACCCTTAAACCTGACTTTTAATGTAATAATTCTCTCATTAGCCTCTCTATGTAATTAGGGTATTATTTACAATAAATAGAATCTAATTGGGTTTTCATGATTCCTTTTAACCTAAAAATTAGTAAGGGAGTTCCAAGGTGCATCCCTTGCACTCAATTTATGTATTTAGTAAAATAATTTCACCAAATGTTTTCACAAAATTTAAACACATAATTGCAAACCCAAAAATTTAAATCTAAGGTAATAATATCTCGTTACAGCATTTGACTAGGAAGGAAACGTTACCAGTGACTGTTATTAATGTTTAGTAACGTAATAATTAAGCAAAATTCATGCAAGTTCTTTTGTGGAGCTTTTGATTCAATCTCCAAGTGTGTGCATTAGGATGCATACAGATCAGATAGTAAGTAAGTAAGAAATAAATACTTTATTTTATATGTACAGCTATAGGAATAGATTCGACTACCAAAATTCTTTTATATCATTTTCATCAACAGCAGAATTTGCTTTTGTTGAATGAAAAAAAATGAAAAGAACAAAAAGCTAACAAAACAAGGAATGGATTAGAAAGCATCTCTAATGCTTTCTTTTATAGAAATGATTCTTATTAAAGTGCAAATAAAACACAATATTTGAAACTATATATTTTAATTGATTTATAAATAAATTATTTTGTTCTTAATTTATTAAAATTCATAAAATTCAATTTAGATGTAAATCTTGATAGTGTGAAAATAAATAAAATTATTAATATCAAAATTATACCCAGTAAATGAATTTATACACACACACACACACACATATATATATATATATATCTCTCTATATGATTTACAAATTCTGAATCCTAATCACCTTTTCACAAGAATTCATTTGCAACTAAATGGAATTTTTAGGATAAAAGATTATAATTTCACAGAAGCGGACGGTTCTCGTGAACTTTGTTTCCTTTGAATGTTGGGAAGAAAGGGAATGTTTGGAAAAAAAAAAAAGAAGGGTTTTTCCAACACTAAAATTTCTATCAAACAATTATTGAGTTCTGAATTAATTAGTATATAAATAGAAAATGAAGCTAGCAGCATGCATATACGTATTAATTAATTACTTACCGATAATGAAGAGAGAAGCCTTCCAAGAACCGGTAGAAGCTCTGAGAGGAACTCTGCCTTTATGATCTACTGAAGAATCATAAACCCATTTCATCTCATCAATTTCTCTGTTGCCTTCTGCTTCCACTTTCTTCGGTACCTTCATCTTCTTCCTCAGAAAAGCTGCAACTAGAAATCTAGCTTCTAATTAGCTCAAGATTACAACTAGAGGAATAGGGGAGAGAGCAGGTATGGCTATTGCAAATAGAGAGGTTGCCTTGGGGCCCTTATATAGAGAAGGATTTGTCTTTTTGACCCACTTAGCAGATTCTTTTTCTTTACCAATTTATTGTGAAAAAGTATGGAGTAAATTAATACATATACATAACATTTGAGATTTTAAAACTCAAGAGATATTAAAAAAAAAAAAAAACACAACGGCCAATCATAAAAGTCTTACACCACTAAAAATGCTGATAGAATTTTATTAAGGCTGTTTGGAAATAATAAATAATAATAGTAACATCAGTATCATTAGCAGCAATAGTTCTCGCAAGTGAGACTCTTTAATAATTTATTTTATATACTTACTTTAAAGTTTAAACAATAAATAAATAAATGAAAAGAAACAGAAGGAAAAATAAATTAACAGAGGAAATAGAGTAGTAATCAATATCACTATTAATTTTCTGTTCAAGCAATAAAGTTAACGAGACAAAGTTTTTGGGAAACCAAAAGTATATCTAATGATGTTATTGCTCCAATTAATGTAAGAAAACCGTTGGTCAAAATGAAAGGAAAACGATGATCCTTTAACGCTAACTATAGTACATAAATATAATATTAATATTTAACAATTTAATTTATTGAAATATCAAATGTATTTTATGATTATCCAACTTTATAGTTATTTATGGTATACGTATTGTTAATATAAAAAATAGAATTACGTCATAATTACCCATTATTGCCTTTAATCTAATGACAAGCACTTAATCATTTAAAAAATTTCTAAATTTCTCCTCTAATTAATTTGGTGAAGGGGTTGAAGTTGAAATCTTGAAAAGATAGCCTTTAACTTCCACTCAAAATATCATTGTTTTAATGGAATAGCGTCCATACCAAGTTTCTATCGTGGGACCGCACTTTAATCCACAGGGACAATTTAACTCTGAATTTTCAAGTTTGTCTTTATTGGGCAACATAATCTAGGTATGGGATTTTCTTTTCTTCTTTTCCACAATCTTCAAAATAATTTGCAGTACAAGTGTTTTAAGGTGATTGGTCCTTTATGATCTTAATTTAATTTTGATCCTTTGACAGTAACATATGAATTTTTAATTTGATGATGACGCCTTGACCTTCGAGAGCATTTTAATGTTTAATATATATATATATATATATATATTTGGCCATAAATGTTTAATATATTGAAAATTAAATAACAATCTCTATTAAGCCAGAAGGATTTAAAATACTTTTCATAGAGTACTAGCGGTGTTCATAAAGTAATATGGCCATTTTCAACCTATTAAAATGAAAAATGAAAAGAGAATTGAATTAAATAAGGAGAAATAAGAATATTAATAATAATTATATTTTTATTTTTTTAGTTTAGTAAGAAAATAAAATTGCATTGTTTATAATTTATTTTTTTATTGTTTAGTTGGATAGTGATCAATAACAATGAATGATGGCCAATAATAGTTAGTGGTGGAGATCGTTAGTAAATGATGTTAAGTGGTGGGCGATAGTTAACAATGGTAGATGATAATGATTAATGATCAAGAGTGAGGTAGATGATAATGATTAATGATCAAGAGTGATCGTTGATAGTGGCCAACGATAGTAGGTAGTAATGGACTATGGCTAATGCCAGAAGATAATGGTGGATAGTGGAGGTCAAAGACAGAATGTGATAGTGAAAGATGGTCAACAATGAAAAGTGGGTAACAATAAAAGATAGTAATGGTTAATGGTTAATGGTGGTAGTAGGTGATAATTAATAACAGAAGATGGTGGTACGTGATAGTCAACAGTGAAAAGTAGTAGTCAATAATGATAGGTGATGGTGGGCGATCGTCAATGATAATCAAAGATGGAAGGTGGTAGTGGATGGTGGCCCACGATAGTAATTAGTGATAGATGGTGATCAATGATAGTAGGTTGTGATAAATAATGATTAATGACAGTAAGTAATGATAGATAGTAATGGTGAATAATGAAATATGATGGTAGGCGATGATCAATGAAAGATGATGATAGATAATGGTCAATAGTAGTGATAGTGGCAGTGGCAGTGAGCGATGATTGAGATGGAAGATGATGACGAGTGATAGTTAACAGCAGAATATAGTAGTGGGTGATAGTAAATAGTGGTAAGTGGTAGTGGACAATGGTTAATAGTGGTAGTGGTGATAGGCTGTAGTCAACAACAAAAAATAGTGATTAATGACAATACGTGGTAGTGAGTGATGTTTAATGATAGAAGATGGTGATAGGCAATGATCAATAGTGGTAATGGTGATGAATGATAGTTAATAGTGAAAAATGATGAGGGTGATGATGGACAATGATCGATGATAGAAGGTAGTAGTGATGATCAATGGTGGTAATTAATAATGAGAACTTTACAATGTAAGAGAACGAAAAAGAGAGGATTTTTTTTTTTTATGCCTTAACTGAAAAAAGAATTTTAAATAAGATGAATTTGTTATAGTTAAGTAATAATAACAAATTTTATTATATAAAAAATTAAATAATTAATAAAGGAATTAGTTTTTTTGATTTTGTTAACTGTCATTTGAAATTCCTCAACCAAATTTCCCCATGATCTATTTAGAAAGGTGTGATAAGAATTTGGACAGTTTATGTTGATCTAGACGTTGAACAGTTTAATGGACGAAAAAGATAATGAATTATTTAAATATATTTCAATAAAAAAATATAAATTTTCAACAAAATTACATGTGCCTTTGATTTTGTAAAATGACTTATACACAGATATTTTCAAACATAAGTTAATTAATTCTTTAAATAATTTTTTTATACGTTTAAATATAATTTTTTAAAAATGTTTTACCATTATCAAGAACAGTACCCACCATCCTCTTGTACCAAACCAAAATGTCAAAATTAACAGTGCAATGCCAAGGGACTGGATGGTTGTAGCAGTGCAATCCATGGATTTGGATCTAATTTTAAGTATAAAATTATGAGAGAGGAAGGTTTGATTTTTTTTTTAAGTTTCTCCAATATATATATATATATATATAAATCTTTAAATATATAGGGAAGGATTATCCAAAGTGTATAGATTTTCACAAATTTTTGCAAAATTTTAATATAAAGAGTATAAGTAGATTTTAATTGTATCAAGAATATAAAAAATTAAAATTTTACTAATAAATTTGCATCAAAAAATATTGTAAAAACTTCAAACTTTTTATTGAAGTTGCAAGAGTATAATCTATAAAATTTTATTTGAATATTTATCAAAATATAATTCATATTTTTGTTCAAACGAGTTATGTGATTCATTTTAGAAATTTGGTATTGCCAATAAATTAATGGAATTTAATAAAAAGTGATTGGCATTGACAATTAGGAAAATAATGATGATAACATTTTCTAGTGCTGGCATCGGCAAGAGAGAGAGGAAAGAAAGAGACCGATGAGTAGGGTCATTGGAAAGGTGTCCATTTTGAAGGGTAATTATCATCTCTTTGTTGTTAGTCAAATGGACTGCAAATGGTTTCATTCCAAACAGCTGATTCAGTCATTTTCCAATCCATTTCAATTGGGTTGGATGCGAATCTTCCACGGTCTAAGACCTCAAAGCTTCTCTTTACGGTAAGTGTTACTATCATAAAACGGCAAATGGATAATCAATGCATTGAATTAATTCATAAATGTTTAAATTATGATCCAATAAATCAAATTTATAAGATAAATAAATAATATATATAAATTGAATTATTAAGTTTATTTGAAAAATCAGTTGAACCTGAGCTAGAAAATACATTCTTCATGTTATCATAAAAATGAAAACAAAAAGACAGAGATCCTATTGAAGAATTTTACTTCAATAAATCAAATAACTAAATAAATTGTACTCAAAGTTTTATTCTCTTAAATTCAAAATCTCAATTTACCAAAATACAGCACTTGTCTCGTGTGCTTAGGTTATGCTTCCAAATCTTCTAAATTGTTAAGTTGTGTATAAAATACTCAATTATTCTACAATAGATTTCGGCTTAAGAAGTCAGATCGAGCAATTCACAAGTCTAATTGAGTTAACTTTGATCTAAATAAGTTGATTTGAATTAAATTTAAGTTAAATGTAAAAATACTGACTCATCTTAGTTAAGTCCATTATATTGTTGGATATATATTCTGAAAAATTCACACTGTTATATTTTATGCATGAGGTGTGAAAGGTTTTTTGTACTTTTTGAAATTTTCTAAAAACGTGATAAATTATTCACAATAAAATTGAATATTTTTTAAAATTATGTTACAAATTTAATGTGATAGAATTGTAACTACACTCAAGATGTTAATTAGTATGGATTTGTATTTTTTGTAAAAAAATTACTAATTTTGTATACTAAATTCACTTTTATAAAAAAAATTACAACAATTACAATTACCTAACGCAACAAAACTCAAACTTTTGAATGATGAACACTACTAATCCTGTGAATGGCCAGTAGTGCTTCATTTGTAGGTCTCTTCCCTGTTCCTTTTCTGCCCAGTTCTTTTGGTAGGTTGTTCCTTTTCTGGTATCGATTTCCTAATAAGTTCACACATCTTTTTCATACAAAATTTTTAATCAATATTTTTCTTGATTGAAACAGACATCATTTAGAAAGGTAGATAATTTGGGAGAACAATTATATATTTAAATAGATACAGATGCAATACAAGTCTGAAATTTTTGATTAGATGCTATGGTTAAAGGCATTTAGAAAAAAAATAATTAACTCATTTTTTGATTTATTAAGAAAAAAATTAAAAATAATAAAAATTTACCTAAAATGAGAGATTAAAAAAAATAGAAGAATTAATATTTATCGTACACAAAGGATTGAGTACTTCTATGTTTATTTTATGCCAAACTCCAATGAAAGGAGTGATTCAAAAGTTGAATTGTTAGCCATTTGAATCAACAAATAAAAGATTACAACATATAATTATGGCTTTATGAATAATTAAAGGCCAACGAATTTGGAATGAATGGAAATTCAGAATTGTGCTAATCCTTTTATTTTGTGTAATATTATATGTAAAAGTCGATGCCAACTTGTCCATCACATATCATATTCAACCATAAAAATTTAGGTTGCTAAGAGCACAAAAAAATCGTTATTTTTGATAGAAAATGATTGCCATTTGAATCATCGTCGAAAATTTTATTTTTGTCAAAAAAACTCCGTTGGAAAAAAAATTATTGATGAAATTTTGAATGGATGAATTTTCAGAAAATTTAATTTTCTCTTTTATCTATTAAAAATTTTGTCATTAAAATATGTTGAAAGTTTGTTGAAATATATACAATTATTTTAAATTATTATAATTTTTTAAAATAATCTCCATCATTTAATTAAAAAATTATTACTTAATTAACAATAAAAAATTAAACAGATGATACATATGAATAGTAATAAACATATAAAATTAGTTAAACAATCTATAAATTGTATTATTGAAATTAAATAATGTATAAAATATATTATTTAAATCAAATACATAAAAATATCATTGCATTTGAAAATTTGAAGAGGAATTGATCAGTCTCCTAATCTCAAGTAACATCTTGCTACTGCTATTGACCAGTAGGTCATATAGTACCTCTAGTCATTTGTGACATCATTCGTTCATTTGTTGTTAATATATGTGATGACGATGCTCTAATTGATAGTGATTGAATTGATTATAGTGGTGGTCGTGGTGGTTATGGGTACATGTAAGTGGGGGCTGCTAGTAACCATATAAAAGATTGTTGGTAACCATATGGATGAGGAGGAGGTGGAGGACGTAGCGATTGTTGGCTCTGTTATTACTGCTAAGTCTGTAGAAACTGTTTTGTCCGAGAGTAATGACCTGTATTTGTTAGTGCATCTCAGGAATAATGCGCATGAGCTACTATATCGCAACAAGTGAAACACTTTCAGAGTGAGATGCGGTGGTTGATGTAGTCTTCTCTATGGTGGTCTTAGATCTTAACCCATAAGTTTGTCCCTTCTTTGTCCTGTCCATGGTGTCCACCCACAAATCAAGGTCAAATGGTTGGGCCATTTCACCAGCCATGTCCTCGGTGCCCTCAGTGCCTCCCTGCACCCGAGTCTATACCAGATCCTCTTTTCTTTTGTTTATGTTTTCTTGCAAATTGAAACAATTAGTTATTTGATATTATAAATGTAATATTTTATTACTAAACGTATAATACAATAATAACAAAAATGCAAGTTAAGAGAAATTACTTACATAAGATTGTGCAGCCCTAGGTGAAACCCATTAGCCATCCCTCTGGATGTGGGTATAGTGAAAAAAACTATCTATGGGTGACTTAACCCCAATCACAACTATCTCCATGACATGAAATATTTCATAGATAATATAGATTGTGGTATGAATATAACTACAAAAAAATAAATGGCATAACCAACATTGAGTTTAAATAATGTTACTATATGTAGCCAATGCTCTGCATGGGGATAAATCTACTAGTGTACATGGAGGAACCTTGTTTAGTTGCATCTAATGCCTTGTTCTTCTTATTCTGATCAGACTTGGATTTAAATTTAAGGTTCTCCTAATATTTGAGAAGTCCCTTCCATTTTTCGTCCCCAATCTAACCAGACTGAGTGGGTCTCTTTTTGCATACCTCATCCATGATATCCTTCATTTTGGTGGAATCTTTATAATTGAAGTTCTTCCACATGTCTTTCTTATAAAAAGGGTTCCACTTCCAATACTTCTACAATTAAATAACAAGGAAAGCATCAAATATTTAGAGAATAGTTAAAAAAAGAAAGTCAAATTATAAACATAGTACATAAACTTTACCCCAAACTCTATGCTAGAATTAGATGTGGTGCATATAATATATGGTCATCCTAGTATGTTCTATTGTGTGTTTATCCTTAACCATTCTACAATGCGTGGTCTTTATAATAACCCACCAACTTTACTAATCTCTCTTTGTTTATGGGCATGGTGCATAATACATTTTTATTGCTTGTTGTGCAATGATGAAGGAACATACTTAGCATATCATCTTGTATGTTTGATCTTAATTATGCCGTATTGGGGTTGCGCTTTGATGTCAGTTGTCGAAGCCGTCAAATTAGAAATTTATAAAACTGAGTTACCTAACTACTTGTAGTATATGGCAAACCTAGGTCGAACCCAAAGACCATTTGTTAGATGATGTCAATCAATTAAGAGCTGCAAATAAAGGGGGGTTTGGCAGAAACTAAGCTAAGCTAAACTACACTAACATGCAATGCAGAAACAAAAACACAACAACAACATGCAACTAGCTAAAGGAACCAACTAGCTTGAGATTAATGCATCATTGATTACTTAAGGTTCATTCAATTGATGAAAACTATAACAAGAAGCCTTAGAATGATTTATGAATCTCTCATAAGCAGTCAAGATTCAGTCAAGCAAACAACATATCAAAAGCTCAATGTATTACCTAATCTTCCTATCCCCTGCCTATAGTAGATCATTAAGCAACAATCATATAATATTTAAATCAAATGAAGCCCATTAAACTTAGATATTCACTGCAAAACAGAGAGGAAATAGGAAATTACTGACTAATAATTGAAGGTGGAATGGAAGAATAAGATCTCAACATAAATCTTCAAGCTTTATTAATCCCTTATGCTAGTTACAGGTTCAGCCTTCCATGGCAGGCTGAAAATACACAAAAAAGAGGCAGAGCAAAAGCTTGCTCTCTACCTCACAAAAATACTACCCTAAAACACACTAAAAACTGAATGAAAAATTGAAGAAAAGACTCAGCCAAAATGGTTTCACCTGGGTAGAAAAGGAGAAGCTAGTGCATGTAGGTGAGTACGCATTGATGGTATAGTTGGTTGCTGCTCTGCCATTCTTTTATGTGTTGCCCTATTTTTCAGACTACTTTCTCTACTTTTTCTTCTTTCTTTTGTGTCTCCAGCTGGCTGGGTTTTTTGCTGGATCAAAGAATGTTGCAATGGGCTCAAAAATCATGCCAATTGGGGCCTTGAAAGTCCAATTTTGCAGAGTCCATTTTCGTAGCTTCTCTACCTCCGGGTTGTAGCATAGTTTTGATGCCCAATTTGATCATTTTAGCATGAGAAGTCTTCACATGAATTGTGAATTTATGTGTTAGCTTCCATTTGGGCTTTGTTTTACCTCATTTGGACCTCTATAGCTCAAGATATGATCAACTGAATGCACAAAGGTCAGCTGCCCGAGATAGCTGCTAAGACAATATTCTGATTCCGAATTGAGCTCCAATTTTGGATGACCAATGATGTGATTTAGCTTTTGTAGTCTTCATGAAAGTTGTATATGTCGCTCTTATATTTCCAGAAAGATAAGAATCACATCAATTGGATAAGTGTAGCTCAAGATATAGCCAAATTACAGAAACTACTCAAAATGGCCCATTATGCAGAATTTTCCAATATGATGCCAATTGGCACAAAATCACAAATACACACTAACACAGCTGGAAACATGTCATTTTAGATCTTAAAATGCTAAATATGAGGACAAATATATGTGTCAAATATTGTGTTCTTATATTCCCCCACACTTAACTTTGGCACTCCCAGGCAAAACTCAAAATAAAACACTAAACAAAGACACAAGGGGACAACAGCAAGAAGATTCAAAAACTGTAATTTTTCAGCAATGATGAGAGACTTATGACAAATAAAAATGCAAGCAATATTCAGGACACACAGCACAGCATGTTACAGCTCATATTTTCAAATCAAAACTCAAATCAAACTAGCAAAGTTACTTCAAAATGTAGATTAACTTGGTAGACTTTTCAATGAAGCTCTCCTCACAACTCTCAATATGTTTAGATGGGCAAGTGTTTCTCTCAAATTCTTTCCATGGAAATGCACTACCATATGCTTGCTTATCATCTAATCTCTACTACCAAAATTACATGCATAGCATAAATCAAAAGGACTTAAAAAAGGGTTGTAATTTGGCCAACAAAGGAAGGAGGAAGGATGAAAGGGAGGAATGCTATGAATATGGCAATTTGAAATCAAAGAAAGGTATAATTTTCTGGTTTTCTAGTGTAGAATCCACCTCTTTTTCTTTTTCTCCCTTTTCTTTTTCTTTTTAATTTCTATAGAATTATGTAGAATTTTTTTTTGGAGAGTGCAAAATTTTTTGATTTTCTATATTTTCACTTCTTTAGCACTCTCTTTCTCTTTTTTTCTTTTCTTTTTTTGACCAATATCATGAACCACACTTTTTCCTTTTTGCCTCTCTTTTAGATCATTCCCAAGAGTCACAACTTTTCCTCTTTGTAGAACATTCTCCCCAACACTTGGTTAAGAAGGAGGGTAAAGAAGAAAGGTTAAATGTTGAAGGCTCAAGGGGTTTGACAATAGTATTTTCATTATAAGGTAAGCTAAAAGGAAAGAATGGCTCAAGAAAGAAATGCCTTAATCATCTTTATGCATGCATGCTAAATGTAATCTTAACAAGAATCAAAGCAAGTTCTAGAGCACGAAACCATGGAAGAATGTTCACACATAAGAAAGAAGGAGAATTCTATTAAGAATGTTCAACAATAGGCTCAAAAGCTCACAAGATATATGTCTACCAAAATCAATCCATAA